>JAQPPZ010007269.1:0-94003 GCA_028583015.1 Wollemia nobilis | reverse complement strand
GGAAATAGGGATAGATAAATATCAATATAGATAGACGTTTTTGTTTTAGCTGTAACAGAGTAGTAATTTTGTAGGATTTCTCCTGCATTGCTGTAATGTCATGTCATAATCAATAAAAGGTGCAGTTTCTTGATTCAATTTAGTATATTGAGTGGATGTGTGAGCATTAGGTATTTTAGATTAGTCTTCTCATATTCTTCTAGATCAAGGAGCAAGGGCCCACTTCCAAGCTTAGGATAAGGATCATCTTTTGACAGGTTATCTGTTCATCCTTTGTTGCAACAGGTTAGCAAGAACCTAAAAATTTCCATTTCATTTGTTAACTATGTTTTTTGTAGATACATGAAATATATGTGTTGTATATGTATATGCAAGGTAGATGATCACTTAACTTAGGCTTTTGAATCTTACATCACTTTTGAAGTTTCCCTATTTTTAGCAAGTTACTTCCTAGTTTTTGGTATTTCCATTTGATTTAATTGATTTCCAGCTGTTTCATTTTCGCAACATTTTATTCCAGCCTTTCAATTATGTTAATGTAATTAGGATTTACTTTCTGTGAAACTATTATTTTTGTAATTTCCATTTTGAAAGCATAAACAGGTTTCATTTATGTTATTTCTGATTCTGCAAGAGTAATTAGTTTCTATATTCTACCATCTTTTCATTTCTATAATTTTGTTTCAACAATTGTAATTTGGAGTTTAACTCAGCTCATAGGATTAGAGGTAACACTAGAAACCACAAAAACTTGGGACCATTGGGAGAAGAACTCTTATAAGCACTTGCTTCCAAACATCCCTCTGGATCTGGTCCATATAAACAAATTGTAGAAGTCAAAAGTGAGAGGGACACTATGGTAGAAGAACATGATAGGGATGTTATAGTTCTAGGTGAAAACCTTACTAGGACTTTTGAATATCCTATTCGACTGAATCCTACTCAGAATGCTTATATAAAAACAATTTTACCTTTTGTATTGCCAACCTTTAGGGGAATTGTCTCTGAGGATCGTGATCAATTCTTGTTTGAATTTAAGGTTCTATGTCAAACTTATGACTATGTAAATGACAATAAAAAACTAAAATTGTTTCCATATACACTTAAATATGTAGCTTTACATTGGTTTATGAGTCTTGAACCTAATTCAATTCACACTTGGGAACAAATAGAAATTGTATTCTTAGATAAATATCAGAAGTATTGTAGAGTGCATAATAGAAAGGATGAATTATTTTGGATTAAAAAATATGAGGATGAGAATTTAGAGGACTATCTTGATAGATTTACCTTTATCCAAAATAGATGTGTTCCTATAGAATCTGACTTGTTGATAACTATATTTTTGAGAGGTTTGCAGGATGATTCCAGAGAAGTATTATATTTAATGGGAAAAGTACATGTGAACCAGCTTGACATTAATGATATTGTAGAGTTATGCAAAAATTATTCTCATACTAGGCAAATAAGGAAGAAGCGGAGTCCTAGTACTAATGATATGATGGAACTCATGGAGGAAATGGATAATATGAAAACTGATATTCTTATCCAATTAAATTTTGTATTAGGGGAAAGAAATACAAGATCTAACTCTACACCTCATTTGGCTATATATTGCCCAAGATGTAGAAACAAGCATGCCTTACAAGACTGTCCCCTAAAAAAAATTTCCATATTAGCTATTTGTGGCATTTTATCAAAAGAGCACATGACTAATAAGTGTCATCTCTTGCCTCAACTCAAAAATGTTTTGGAAACTCAGATTGAAGAACTTAATGTTATTGGGAAAAGGTAGGGAGGTAAATTTTCACAATATCAAAATGCCCCTCGCTTTCCTATAGGTTGGGGACAAACTCCTTGGAATATGCCATGGGTATATGCAAAACCACCTTCACAACCCTAGAATCAATCTTGGACATCTCCCCAAGACTGGCCACATCCACCTTGGAATACTATTAATCCACATTGGACACATAATCAACAATATGGGAAAATATGGGGGCCACAATACCCATCATATCAAGGGTAGCAAAGATATCAAGGGCAAACCCAACACCTGCTACTTGCTCCTAATCAAAATTTTCAAGGAAGAGTGCAACCACAACAAGCACAACAGGTAAAACAACCTCCACTTATAGCTCAGCCTATGGCTAATCCAAATAATACCAGATAAAAAACCCGTGTTTATGGAGCTAATTTTGAAGAAACTATTGCAGTTTATGTACTCGACTGTAGTAATATCCAATTGTGTTTAGGGAAGGTCCTACATGACCCTGCTTCACCCACCATTGAAGAAATTTATGGAAAACAAGAATCTTC
Organism: Wollemia nobilis; assembly: GCA_028583015.1. NCBI lineage: Eukaryota > Viridiplantae > Streptophyta > Pinopsida > Araucariales > Araucariaceae > Wollemia > Wollemia nobilis. The sequence goes on along the minus strand of JAQPPZ010007269.1, from coordinate 91,684 downwards.
CAACCCTGAAAAGTTACCAACAACTTTGGAAAAAGAGAAAGGAAAATTAGAAAATGTGCAGGTGAAAGATGTACCCCCTGCAGGAATGGTATCATATCCTGAAAGGTTTGATAATACTATAACTATCCCTGAATTAGAGTTAGTCACAGAACTCAAGAAAATGATTATATCCCTTCCTTTTTTGCAAGTAATAAAGGATGTACCATTAATTAAGAAAACCATTTAGGAGTTGTGTATTCATAAACCTGGCATAAAGAAGAAGTATTTCCCTAAAACTATGCAAGTAGAAAGAAAATTGGCTAACCTGTTATCTGGAAAACTTATTACCCCAAAATATAGTGATCAAGAAAGTCCATTTTTTATAGTCAGTATTGATCTAATTCAAATTCCAAATGTGTTGATTGATCTTGGTGTTGCAATTCATGTAATGACTAAAGACATAATATAAAAACTGCAACTCAATAATATCAGTCCTACAACTATAGTTTTTGATATGGCAGATAGGTCAGTTGCTAAACTAGAAGGAATACTAGAAGATATTTCCATTGAAGTTTATTCTTGGGAATATCCTATAGATTTCCTAGTATTGCATCCTAGAAATTCATTTAATGTCTATCCCATAATTCTAGGAAGGCCTTGGCTTGCCACTACAACTACTTTTATAGACTACAGATCTGTAGAAATGACTATTTCAAATGGCATTGATCTTAAAAATATTTCCCTTTATCTGCCTGCCCAACCTTAAATAAATTGTATGTGCCCTTTTAATTTTAAACATTGTAGATAGTTAGTATATATTGTGTAAAGTCACTAATTAGTACACAAAGCATTCATAAGATTTTATCCAAAAGATATCCATCTGGTCAATGGGAGATAAGACATTTTAGGCTATTTTAAGATGAAGGAAACATATAAAGTTGGAAAAAATATTTGGAATAATGTGATTCTCTAAAATGAGAATATTGCTTAGCTTTAGAATGATGGAAGCTCTGAAACGAGACTTTTGCTTCTAAAAAAAAATAGTTTTAGAATGAAGAGGGTTTGTGCTCAGGAATGAGGGAGAATTTTTTACCTTCAAAATAAAATAATGTCACACTTCAGAATGAAAAATAAACTTCGGAATGAGTAGGGGCAAAGGAAAAAAAGTCACGTGGCATAAAAGTGTTTTTAATTTTACCGTTTGAAGTTGGAAATAACAAATGAGGGCACACATTCCAAGCTACATATTTCAAGGCTGCAATGAGAAAGAGATCATGGGGAATCGTTGTGTGCTTCAAGATATGCAAAATCATTGGCATATACAACAAGGCACTTTGGCAGAAGGAAAATTTGCATGTTGTACATGATGAAGCCAATGATTAACTGCCACCTCACCAAGCCATAATCATCTAATCACAAATAGCTAAAAAATATAAATCACGTTTCTACAAGGAATAGGATTCTACCACATGACAAATAAAATGGGATTTAATTTTTCAAACAATGACACGTTCCGAAGTTGGTTCCTACACTGAGAAAAATTAAAATTTGTAGCCAAAAAAATTATAAACCCCATAGATGTTGATTATTCAGTCCAAATCTAAGAACGACCTACTCCAGAAGGCTGAGAGAAAACAGAGCACCAAAAAGTGAAATGGAGGGAAAGAAGAATAAAATTGAGCCAAAAAATGTAGACTGTCTACTGGAATATCTTGAGTCACTATGTATCTTTATAGAAGGAGGATTAATACCATTTATACATAAATTCGATGGACACTCTGAAAGATTGTTAGTAGAATTTGTGTGAACTCTCAGGGAAAACCAAGCTCACATCAATGGCATGAAAATCCAGGTAATACCAAAAATCCTAAGCCACATTACTAAATTACCTCTACAAGGGTTACATATTTTAAAAGCTGGTAAAAATACCCTAACTAAAATAGTTAATTAGTTTAAGGAAGAAGGGGATAAACCAATTGAGTTTTTAATGAACAATAATGTTTGCAAAGGGGTAAAATAAACCAATTTACAACATCCTTGGGAGAATGTAGTAGTTTGGGTAATCATATTTCTAACTTGCGATGGGAAATTTACCGTTTTATCTGGACACCGTATTAGAATTTTAAACCATTTGAGGCATGAGGGTTCAAACCCATAATTCAAAATAAATCTCCCTTTGTATTTATACCAGGAGTTACAAAATATGGCCAAACAATACCAAAAAGTGAAAGGGACCCCTAAACATCATGGGCTCATTAAGCTAATTTGTAAACATCATTTTAGAGGAAAACCTAGAAGTTTTGATAGATTTTTCTCTACATGGAATGATTTGGGGTTTGAAAGCCCTAAATATGAAGAAGAAATAGAAGATAAAAGCCCTAGAAACCCTAAAATTGAAATTGAATCCTCTAAAAATGAAGTTCCTTCTTTACCATAGGGACCTCCATCTTCTAGAACCAAGAATAAGAGAGAGAAACAATTTAAGGTTGGTCTTGTAGGAAAAATAAGGAAGGTTACATTTTTTGAAAGTAGCAGTAACAACTGCTGCTGCAGCAGTTGTTACTGCTGCCCACCCTCCACCCTCAAGCAGCTTGGGAGTTCAAGCAGGGAATAGTAGATGGAGGAGGAAACACCTGGAGCTGACTCTTCTCCATAATTATCAAAATATTTTCCAAAATTCCCTAAAGAGGTCAAACACAAGCAATCTACTATGGGGTTGCGAAGGTCCTCCAGACTTCGAAAACAAAAAAAATGGATGAGGTAGAGGATGTAGAGGCAGTATCACTATCCCAGAAGATAAGTGCAGAGTAGGAAAAATACATTGATACATCTATTGAAGTTATGATGTAGTACAAGGTGCTTGTAAATGAGATTGCAGAAGAATCATATCTAGCACAAAGGATGCAAATGTAGGCATAACAATTATAGACATAGATACAACAATGCCTACAATGCATATACCATTGGTTGATTATTCTGATTCTGAAGAATGACCCATAGTAGAGGAAGAGAAGGAAGATATACAAGAACAATTATGTGTTGCTAGAAGTTTCATTAAGACACATATGGGTTGGATTGAACAACATGAAGCCCCTCTCAAAGAAAAGAATAAACTTATTGTTGACTTGTAGTAGGAGGTAGATGAATTAAAGGCTAAGTTTTCAACTCTGGAGCAACAACCTATAGAATATGATTCTAAAGATGAATTGGCTAGAATTATATAGGAATTGGCAGAAGAACATAGGGAGGGAGCTATACCTAAAGAGGAATCACCTATCAAAGGAGTAGAATTAGAAGAGACAACAACACAAATATTCCAGTAGGATGTAATTATGATAGATTCAAGAGCTTCTACAGAACATTCTAATAATTTACAACAACAAGAAACACAAATATCACAAGTAGCAGTGGATGCCAATGAACAAGAGAAAGTATAGAAATAGGTAAATATGCATTCCCCTCAATTTTCTATTGAATTGACTACATCTAGTTCACCTCAAATTAAAATAGTAGATATTGGGGTGCAAGTAGATTTACTCCCTATTGACACAACAAAAATTGGCATACAAGATGACTTACCTCCAAAAATGCTACAGATAGCTAAGAATCCACAAACAGTTACACTAACAAAGTATAATGAGGATATAGCACATTGGATGCTTAAGTATCAAGGAATGGAATCACAAATTGCATATTTGAAATCTATGGAACAAAAAATTGATGCTCAAAGTGCACAAACAAATAAGTTGCAGGAACAAGTTCAGTATCTTTGTCAACTTGTAGAATATCTAATTCAGTTTCGGAGGCCATCTAGATTTTATAGTTTAATATTGAAAGAAAGGTACCTCCCCTAGAAAGTAGTGAGAATTTATTTTGATCTCCCCTATGAAATAAACACTGTAGAAGAATTTTTGGAAGCCTATTTGCATAGTCCAGAAGAACAAAAGAATTTGATGTGTGAACTATTTTTGCACCAGTTTCTCATACCTGAGAATGTGACATTCTTGATATATATCTTCATAAGAGATATTCAATTGAGAGACTTCATATCTACATTGCAAAATCAGATGCATTGGGAGGAGGAGAAAAATGTAAGCAAATAAATGGAGTTGAAAATTGAACTGCTAATAAGACCTTCCCATGCCAATTATAGAACCTCCATAAACCAAAATTTCATTATGATGAGGGAGCAGAGAATCAAAGAAGTTTATATAGCCAATATTACTAATGGTGTAATGATTTTTTGGGTCTTTTGTAACCAGTATTTTAATAATGCTTTATCATCTTGTAAGAGTAGGTGGGGAGAGTTGTCAATATCACTTCAGAAAAGGGAACCTATCTCACCCAACAACTTATTGTGGTATAGGAGAAGAGCAAAGGGCATAGTGCAGGTTATCCACAAACAAAAAGATCACTAGATAGGGTTGAGATATAGGTTACCAACTGTTATAACCCCTGTTCCATATTTATTTGATAATGATCCCCAACTAGATTACAGTTCCAGGAGTGGCTCAAGAAAATACAGACAATCATAGGATACTATCAGGTTCCAGGGCACAAACTGAGTTATCAAGAACATAATATGGACATATATCTCTGTACTATTATGGCTTCACAAAATGCATGAGGACATGCATTACAATAGGTTGGGGGAGAAATGATGAGGCTATAATTTCCCTCACTCATAGACCATTTTTGGATATGTTATAAACTATTTGATAGACCTTATGCTATGTTTTTATGCTAATTTTGATTATGAAATGCATTATGTATTGCTATTTACATGTTTAGATGTTTAGGAGCATAGTATTCTATTTTGACCATTTTTTACATTTTTTGTGCTATTTTAGCTGATTTAACTAGCAAATAAGCATTTATTTGAATATGCAATAATATATGTTGAAGTGTATTTCATTCTGGGATCATATTATTATTTTTTATTACCTTCTAACCTATTCAAATTACAAAAAGGCTCCAAAACCTGTTCAAACTTGTATGAATGTGCAAAAAATAGAATTTGACCATACAAATTCCAGCCAGTTATGCATAAAAAACATGGCTTGGACTTTGTCAATGCTAGCATGTAGAACCTATATAATTAGTCTTCTAAGGACCTAAGAAGACTACCTAGCTAATCAAACCTATCATCCTAAGCAATTGATACATGAATAAGAATCAAAACTATTACACTGCCTAATATTCTGGAGCAACTCTGGAATGAGTGGAACAAAACCAATTTTGGTCAGAACTATCAACAGGATGGTCAGAAAGGTGGTGAATCCTGAAATGAGGATGGATACAGTTGTGTGAGGAATTTTCTCACCTCTTCCAATGCATTTATTCTAGTGGATGATGCCCAACAAGGAAAATGGATATGTTGTAGCAAAATAGTTTCCTGTATTTTAGGAAGATAGCTCCAGAACAGTTGCTAAATCCTTGAAATGCAGCAACAGAACAAATCAATGTTTGTAATAGAATAGTATAAATAACACAACTCCCATATTGGTTGATCATATAGGGAAATATGAATAGATAAATATCAATATAGATAGATTTTTTTTTTCAGCTATAACAGAGCAGTAATTCTGTAGGATTTTTCCTGCATTGTTGTAATGTCATGTCATAATCAATAAAAGGTGTAGTTTCTTCATTAAATTTAGTATATTGAGTGGATGTGTGAGCATTAGGTAGTTTAAAGCAGTCTTCTTACCTTCTTATAGATCATGGAGCAAGGGTCCACTTCCAGGCCCAGGAGAAGGATCATATTTTGGCAGGTTTTCTATTCATCCTTTGCTGCAGTAGGTTAGCAAGAACCTAAAAATTTCCATTTCATTTGTTAACTGTGTTGTTTGTAGATGCATGAAATATATGTGTTGTATATGTATATGCAAGGTAGATGATCACTTAGCTTAGGCTTTTGAATCTTACAACACTTTTGAAGTTCCCCTATTTTCAGTAGTTACTTCCTAGTTTTTGGTATTTCCATTTGGGTTAATTGATTTCCAGCTATTTTATTTTTGCAACATTTTATTCCAGCCTTTCAATTTTATTAATGTAATTAGGATTTAATTTCTGTGAAACTGTTATTTCTGTAATTTCCATTTTGCAAGAATAAACAGGTTTCATTTCTGTTATTTTTTATTCTGCAAGAGTAATTAGTTTCCATCTTCTGCCATCTTTTCATTTTTGCAATTTTGTTTTAGCAATTGTAACTAGGAGTTTAACTCAGCTCATAGGATTAGAGGTGAAACCAAAAACCCCTAAAACTGACTAGTCTTATCAATAAAATCATTTATTGAGTAGACTGACCATAAAGATGCTTACCTCTGCTATCACATACAACCATTAGGACATCACCCTGGATTGACACTTAAATATTAAATGATGTGATTGACGATACTCATCAACCAGTACATAACGCATAAATTCTGTTAATGAAGATGATATGGCCACATGATCACAATGGAGGTAGACGAGTAAAAGGAGACTCCCATAGGGAAATAAGTTGAGGTTTACATGGAAATGCATGAGATACTGTGGCAATGCATAAGATACTATAAGACTCATCAATGGGCTTGTGATAGTGTAAAATAATAGTTTAGAATGCCCCTACTATATTTGGTCCATTACGTTATGTTTTGCAGAGATAGAACAGACGTCAGATGCTCAATGTAGGTCCTGTGATGTGCTTTTAACTAGTAGAAGTGTGCAGAGGAATTTAATAGGGAATACGAACACCAAAACGTAGATGGTGGTAAGATATATGGGGTCTATAATGTTCAATGCAGCTAATTTTCTCATGTCCCAACATCAAAGATGCCAGTGAATCACATGATTAACTAGAATGTATGCAAGGAGTGATGCAGATCTGGTAGTGGTTGAACAACGTGATAGAGACCAATTTGTAGGTGTACATGCAGGAAGTTTTAAATGTTCAAAATAACACATAAGAGTAAACTGGGATGGGTCAAAGACGTCTGCATGTGCAAGAAAGGACCAGTGTGGAGAGGGCTACAATGTGGACCCCGTAGATGAGGTAACATAACACGATGGATTATTCAGATTTATCACATGGTAATGCCAAATATGACTTGGTGTGGGGCCAAGTGGTGTTGGATTGCACAGTGGTGACAATGTGAATTAGACTCAACAACGATTTTAGTGGGATCATTTGAATAGAACACCGATGCAAGAGGATATGGGGGCATCGAGGTGGGTCCAATGATAGCAGATCAAAATAGAATGACCCATCCACCTAATGGAGAAAAGCTATCAAAATGATAGAATGTAATTTTTTACAAATATGTGGCACAGTCATGGTAGTGTTTAGCGAATGAGGTAACCAAAAGTATTAGTATGTGTAGTCTACGATGATTAGTAAACACTTGACGACGAAACTCACAGATGGATGTTGGAAATTTGAGTTAATTTGAGACATTTTATGTTGTCATTGATGTCAAATGGATCATTTATATCACATGGATCACATTTGGTTTTGGTGGCCAAAATATTTCATATATAAGAATTTATGATATTTTGGAAAGCATGGCTATTTACAGGGTTTTTATGAAAACCAAGGCAGGAAAAATAAATGGTTTTATTTAAAACCATGGTGGGCTTATGTGGAAAGGTATTTTCTTAAAAACCAAGGTGGAATTTTGTTTCATCGAAAAAGGACCTCCGGTGATGAAGATATTAAAGTTTAAAGTTTAAGTTTAAATTAATGGAGGGCCGACCTATGTGCAATTAATGGAGGTTGGCATATATATATGTAAAGGTTTCAATTTATTTTGAAAATGGGGCATATTATATATCATCGGAAATATTATTTCGAGGGATATTTGAATAACTTATTTAGAAGGAGAAATAAGGTGTGTGTAAAGATATATTTATGATTTTACAAAGGGGTTCCAAAAGTGAAGTTTACCTTGTTCTTTTTCAAGAGGATTAATTCTTTCATAGGGTGACAAGGTATGCAATATTGTGATTTATTTTATTTTATGGTATAAGTGGTTTTGGGAGTGAAAAGGTTATGCATTTTTTTGATTTATTTTATTTTATGGTACAAGTGGTTTTAGGAGAGATAAGGAAGTTGTGCAATTAAAGGCCTTGGTGATGATTATTGAAAAGTGGAGTAATGTTGATTATTTTGTGATCTACTAACCCTTGTGAAGATTGGCAACATAATTTTGTGATTATGGTAGATTTACAAAGAGGTTTTTTCATATTCATAAAAGGTATGGGCATATTATCCTATTGAATATTTATGGTGGTTGATTTCTGAAATATCATTGGAGAGAAAATGATTGATTGTGGTTTCCTTTTTGAAAGTGATTGGTTTAATGCTTCAAGGTTTTCTAGTTTGAGATTTGAGGTTAAACCTTGTTTTATAAGCATTGTTATTGAAGCCCATTGGTTGTAAAAGAACTTGAGTTAGAAAATAACATGAGTATCATTGTTATGTGAGATTTGTGGTTGAGTATTGTTGGAAACATTTGAGTTGGTTGATACATACTTGGACTAGGGTTGTGTGAGAAAGAGTTGTCCCTTGTGATGATTGGTTGAGTTAAGTTGATTGAGCCTAGTCAAGTGATGTATGAAGTGATTGTTAAAGTTCTATGAAATAAACTATTCCATCATTCTATGTTGATTTGAGATTAAGGTTAGAACATATTGAGTCTTTAACAATTCTCTTTATGGTTTTTATAATACTTGAGTTGAGTTGAGGTTGACTTGAATTTAGTTGAGGTTGATTTGAGTTGAGAGTGAGATTAGAACATATTGAGTCTCTAACAATTCTCTTTATGCTTCTATGAGATTTAATTGAGTTGATTTGAGATTGATTTGAGTTTAGTTGAGTTGAGTTGAGATTGAGATTAGAACATATTGAGTCTCTAACAATTCTCTTTATGCTTCTATGAGTTTATTTGAGTTGAGTTGAGTTGAGATTAAGATTAGAACATATTGAGTCTCTAAAAATTTTCTTTATGCTTCTATGATTTGAGTTGAGTTGAGATCATTGTGGATCATTGTTGTCATCCATTTAAGAGTACATTGCCATTTATTTTTGAGTTCATATTTGAGATTTGCCTTGATAGATTTGTGGATGAGTTTTGAGTGCTACTTGAGCATGATTGGTTGAGCCTTTGAGAAGGCTTTTGGGATAGATTTTTGGACTTGTGGAAGTTTTTTGCATGATTTATTAAGCCTTTGAGAAGACCTTTGGGATAAAGTTGAGGACAGTGTTGGGATAGATTTGTGGACAGTTTTGGGCAAGTTCTTGTTGAGCTTGCTAGAGTAGATTTGGGCAAGTTCTTGGTGAGCTTGCTAGATTAGATTTTGATAAGTTTTGTGTGAGATTATTAAGCAGGTTTAGAGACTAGATATATTACAGGCAGTATGCATGGTTGCAATATTTTAGGCTAGTCCCAAAGAAACTCATGTGACAACTGTAAAGAGGATCTTCAGGTACCTCAAGGGTACTATGGATTATGGGTTGTGGTACCCAAAAGGTAAAGACTTCACTTTTATTGCATATTCTGATGCAGATTGGGCGGGATGTATTGATGACAAAAATAGTACCGGTGGAGGAGCATTTTATCTTGGAGACAGGTTGGTAGCATGGCACAACAAGAAACAAGAATCGGTCTCTCTATCCACTACAGAGGTAGAATATATTGCAGCAACAACATGCTGTACACAGATATTATGGATGAGACAAACATTGAAAGATCTTGGTATTCATTTCAAAGAGCCAATTTCAATTAAATGTGATAACACTAGTGCTATCAACATATCCAAGAATCTAGTTATGCATTCAAGAACCAAACATATTGCAATCCGATATCATTTCTTGAAGGATAAAGTTGCAGAAGGAGAGGTAAAATTGGATTTTGTTCCAACTACAGAGCAAGTAGCTGATATATTCACAAAACCATTGCCCAAGGATGTTTTTGAGTACCTTTAGAATAAGTTGGGAGTGGTCACAATTCCCAAGAACTGACTATCATTTGGGATCACATTCTCAGGGGGTGCATTTATGCCTATACTTATAGTTTTGCTTATATTTATGATTTTTGCTAACTATAACAACATTTGTCCGAGAGTGGTGTGCATAGACTCGGGGGGAGTCTGACGGCCCTTTGGTATTATTGTCAAAGGGGGAGAAGAATTACAGGAGAGTGCATAAGTGTTGCCAACAATTCCAAAGGGGGAGATTGTTGAACAAGGTATAGCAAAAGTATTGTCATTGTTGTCAACACAGACAAAAATTGATGTAGTTGAAGCAATGGACAAGAATTTTGAAGTCAGTCAGATCAAGTATAGTGAATTTCCAGAAAAACAGAAGTGACCCAGATTCAAAAATTTGTAGAAAAAGATAAGTAAGAAAATTGTCGCGATATCGCGACAGGTTGAGAGGTCCGAAGGCAGAAAGAAAAATGTCACGATTTCGTTACATAACGGAGGAGAGAGAAAACGCAAGCAAAATTGTCACGATTTCGTGACATGGCCGAGGAGAGAGAATGCACAAGCAAAATTGTCATGATTTCGCGACATGGCCGAGGAGAGAGAAGGTGCAAGCAAAATTGTCATGATTTCACGACATGGCCGAGGAGAGAGAAGGCATAAGAAAAATTGTCACGATTTCATGACATGGCCGAGGAGAGAGAAGGCGCAAGCAAAATTGTCATGATTTCGTGACATGGCCAAAGAGAGAGAAAGTTCAAGGATAACTGTCGTGATTTTGCGACATGGTAAAAAGCAAGAAAAGAAGATGTCATGATTTCACGACATGATAAAAAGCAAGAAAAGAAGATGTCGCGATTTCGTGACATGGTAAAAAGCAAGAAAAGAAAATGTCGCGATTTCGTGACATGGTAAAAAGCAAGAAAAGAAGATGTCACGATTTCGCGACATGGTAAAAAGCAAGAAAAGAAGATGTCATGATTTCGCGACATGGGAAAAAGCAAGAAAAGAAGATGTCACGATTTTGTGACATAGTGAAAAGCTAGAAAGGAAAAATGTCGCGATTTCGCGACAAGTAGCAAGAAGAGTGTACGGAAGAGAATGATGTCACGATTTCGTGACATGTCAGATTTTCGCTGGAGTTTGCGAAGAAGAGTGTACGAAAGAGAAAGATGTCATGATTTCGCGACATGTCAGATTTTCACTGGAGTTTGTGAATAAGAGTGTACGGAAGAGAAAGATGTCACAATTTTGCGACATGTCAGATTTTCGTTGGAGTTTGCGAAGAAGAGTGTACGAAAGAGAAAGATGTCGTGATTTCGTGACATGTCAGATTTTTGCTGGAGTTTGCGAAGAAGAGTGTACGGAAGAGAAAGATGTTGTGATTTTGTGACATGTTTCATTTTCGCGAGTGCTGGTGAAGGAGAGTTGTACGGAAGCGGAGAACGTCACGATTTTGTGACATGTTTTAATTTCGCGGCTACAAGCGAAGCAGAGTGTACGGAAGCGCAAAGTGTCACGATTTCATGACATGTTCCATTTTTGTAAGTGCATGCCAAGATAAGGTAGAGGAGGCGAAAAACATCGTGATATCGTGATAGGACAAGTTTTCATGATCAACAGCCCAAAAAAAGTCAAATGGGTAGAAATGTCACGAATTCGTGACAGGTAATAATTTGGCTGGTAAATGTCGAAGGAACATGCAAGGTGACACGTGTCAAAAAAGCATAAAGGAAAATCATATAGCCAGTTACGTAAGAAGTAACTGAAGTCAAATCTGCAATTACACATTGACAGGTGTTGGACATGCACTGGAACAGCTGTATATGCATGATTGAAAAGCATTCGAAGAATCGCATATGGAGAATCGAAAATGTATTCAAAAAGCTGTATTTGTAGAATTCGAACAGCCGAATATGAAGGATCGTAAAAGCTTTCGAACAGACGTATTTGCAGAATTCAAAATAGTCGTATATGCAGGATCATAAAAGCATTCGAACAACCGTATTTGTAAGGATTCGAACAGCCGCTTATGGAGAGGAGAAAATAATTCAAATAGTTAGAGTATGTCATTCGACTGCATGCAGGATTGAAAAGTGATAGAAGACGAAGAGTCTCGATGAGAAAAAGATATTATAAAAGGACAGTCATGCAAAGAATTAAGTTGCTACTGTAAGAGTGAAATTATAGAGAAAAGAGGGTTAGAAGAAATCCAAGAGAGAAATAAGTAGAGCCGTGAGTGTGTGCAGAGTGTGCTTAATTGAAGACCATACAGGGTTGTATAAAGAGTGAAGACATTTTTATGTCATTTTAAATTGCTCAGAATTGCAGTCCAAGTTGGTTCTTGATACTAGGGGTTGGTGCTCCTATCTGTTGCAGCAAAAAATTAAGGGGTTGGTGATCCTTCCAGTAGATGCTGGTAAAGAGTTTGTAAAATTGGTATTTTGCAAAGACTGGATATGGATTGGAGTCCAAGCAGTCATTTTTTAGGAGTAGCCAAATTGGTGAACCTCGGTATATTGAGTGTTGTGGTGTGCTCTCTTGTTCAATTTGCTTTTATGGTTTTCAAGTTCTCTTTGCTTCAATTTTAAATGCTATAGATTTGAATATTAATAGCTACACTAATTCACCCCCCCTCTCAGTGTCATTGTGTGAATATCAATTGGTATCAGAGCAGGTTCCTTGAACAAGCTTAATCAGCTAAGGTGATCTTGAAAGAAAAACAATGGCAGGCGATGAAGGATTCTCATCCAACAAAGCTCCCTTGTTCGATGGAACTAATTACACTTTCTAGAAACTCAGGATGCAAACATATCTGAGTGCATTGGGATATGACATTTGGGATTTTGTAGATAGTGGATACACAACACCCACTACTCCTCCAACAGATACTGCTGAGAAGAAAAAATTTGAGAACAACTCCAAAGCAAAGAATGCCATTATGTGTGGGCTTGTAGACAGTGAAATGATAAGAGTCATGAGCTGTAAATCGACAAAAGACATGTGGGATAAACTGAAGAGCATCCATGAAGGAGACAGCAAGATCAAGGAATCCAAGCTACAAACTCATCGAGCACATTTCGAAGCACTACAAATGAATGAAGATGAGAACATTGAGGCTTATATGCTGAGAGTCAATGAAATCATTAATGCAATCAGAGGACTCGATGAAGAAATTGATGATGCAGTTGTTGTGAAAAAGGTTCTTAGAACACTTCACAAAAGATTTAACTCCAAATTTTTTGCAATAGAAGAGGCAAAAGATCTAAACAATTTCAGCATGGATGAGATGCATGGTTCCCTGACTGCATACGAAATGAGAATAGGACAAACCAAGTCTTTAGACAGAGAATCTGCTTTTAAAGCACACAAGAATATAAAAGTCGAACATGAATCTGAGGATGAAGAGACACTGGATGAAATAGAAGCTAATTTTGTTTGAAAACTCACAAAGGGAAAAGAAAAATATAGAGGAAAGCTACCTTTTAAGTGCTTCAATTGTGGAGGAGTCGGTCATTTTGCAGCCAAATGTCCAATGCAGGAGAAAAACAAAAATGGTGAAGGGTCACACCAAGAAAAAGGTGATTGGAAGAAGAAACAAAACTTTAGAAAGAACAACTTCAAGAAGAAAAGCTTCATATCTAAGAATATCAGCACTTCTGAAGAAAGCTCAGGTGAGGATTCTGAAGAAGAAAAAGGTGAAGCTCTGTTCATGGCACTTGAAGAAGAAAGAATAGAGGAAAATTAGGAAGGTGATGAAAACTTCAAGGATAAGGCTGAAGTGTATCTGGAAGGAGAATTGGTTGCTGCATTTGAAGAGTTGAGTGCAGAAAGGAAAAAGAATAAAAAAATTTCAAAGAAACTAGAGGATGCCACTGACATAATAAACAATCTAAAAATACGGACGAGAGGAATTCAAAAAAATGTCTGAAGTTCTTGATGAACAATTAATTGTAAAGACAATTGAATGCAGCAAGCTAGAAGAAGACATTGTTAAGTTAAGGATACAGCTAGAGGAGATGAATAGGAAATTGAGCTGTTTTCATAAGTTTGAAGAAAGTACTATAAATCTGGATAAAATGTTAAATAACCAAAGGCCTTCCGGCATAAAATTTGGTTTAGGCTTCGATGAAGGAGAATCATCAAAGGGTTCAAAGGCCTTAAATGTAGAACCCATAAAGAAAGAAGAAAAGATCAGGGTTAATCAAGAAAAAACAAATCATGCCAAAGAAAGCAATAATGCCAGACCCAAGAAGAGTATTGACAAAGATGGATTCACAAAAGTCACACATTCAAAAAGGAGAAGATTCATGGCTCCTACTTCAAAATGGCAAAGACCTGCACCTAGGTTTAATCATTCCTTTTCTGGTTATTATTTTAAATGCAATTCTTATGGCCATAAGATCTCAGATTGCAGTCATAATGTACCTCAAAGGAATTTCACCAGTAGAAATATTTTTTCTCCTTTAATGAATTATGTAGTTGAATGTTATAATTGTCATAATTTTGGACATATAGCAAGAAACTGTAGAAGCACTTTTGCATCAAAGAATTATCAGGGTAGAAAATCTAAACCAAATGGGTTGAAACAAAACAAGAAATTTCCTGAAAAACAGACACATGCTAATGAAAGGGCACAGGCAAAACAAGTAGCCAAATCTGCTATCAAACCAGAATGGAAAGAAAAGGAATCTTTGATTGTTTAGACTACCTTTAAAGCACAGAACAAATCTGCACCTTGGATACTTGACGGTGGATGCTCCGACTACATGACGGGGTGACAAGCAAAAATTTGAGAAGTTACAGAATTATGAAGGTGGTTCTATGAAATTTGGAAACAATGATGGAGAAAAGATAGTTGGAAAAGGATCAGTCAAGATCAATGATGGAAAGATAAAATCAAAAGAAGTCTTGTTTGTGATTGGACTGAAGCACAACTTGTTGAGTGTAAGTCAAATCTGTGACAGAGGTCATGAAGTCACTTTTAAGAAGGAGGGCTATGAAGTGAGAAAAGCACACAGTGGGAAACTGATAGCTACTAGATCAAGGACTTCTGGTAATCTATATACTCTCTCAGAAACTGTAGAAGGAACATGCTTTATTAGACAAGAATATGAAAATTGGCTATGGCACAAGAGGCTCGGTCATATTATTTTTGACAATCTGGCAAAAATAAGTTCAAAAAGAGCAGTAAGAGATATACCAACCATTGGCAAACCAATAAATAGCATATGTGCTTCATGTCAAAAAGGAAAGCAAACCAGATCCACATTTAAATCAAAGGAATACTTCACCAGCAAACCATTGGAGATAATTCATACTAATTTGTGTGGACCCATGAGAACTCAAAGCATAAATGGTGACAAATACTTTATGTTGTTCATAAATGACTACTCCAGGATGACTTGGGTATTATTTTTAAAGACTAAATCAGATGCCTTTGAGATGTTTAAGATTTTTAAAAATCAGGTTGAAAATCAAACCGAAAAGAGGATTAAATGCCTAAGATCAGACAGAGGAGGAGAGTTTATTTCAGAATAATTTGCAAGAATCATCGTCAAAAATATGGGATAAGAAGACAGTTTTTAGCAGCAAGGACACCTCAGCAGAATGGTGCTATAGAAAGGAAGAACAGGACATTGCAAGAAATGGCACAGACAATGCTAGCTGAGAACAAAATAGCTGATAGATTTTGGAAAGAGGCGGTCCACACTACAGTTTACATTCAAAACAGGTGCATGCTAAGACCGCATGAAAGCAAAACACCGTATGAGCTGTGGTTCGGTAGAAAGGCAACTGCAAGATATTTCAAAGTATTTGGCAACAAGTGCTACATCAAACGGACTGAAGATAATCTCGATAAATTTGAAGATAGAGCTGATGAAGGTATATTTCTTGGTTACTTAACTAAAAGCAAAGCCTACACATGTTACAATAAGAGGCTAAAGAAAATTGTTGAGAGTGTTGATGTTAAAGTTGATGAAGGTAGAGAGCAAAAAATTTCTTATCAAGAAAAATACCCTATTTATGAAGAAGTCATTGAAGGAGATGATGAAAATGAAATAGAAGAGAATCAGAAAATTGATCCAGATGTTTTAAAAATTGACTCAGAGGAAGAAGAAAACAAGAAATTTAAAACAGGCAGCTGGCAGAAAAATCATCCTAGTGAACAGATTATTGGGAACCCCACTGATGGTATTCAGACAAGAAGAGCGGTAGTGCGGAACTATTCTCTATTATGTAGCATTGAACCTAAAAATGTTGCCGAAGCAAGCATAGATGAAAGTTGGATGAAGGAAATTAATGAAGAACTAGATCAGATTGAGAAAAACTAAACCTGGGAATTAGTACCTCGACCAACAAATAAAAACATAATTGGCACTAAATAGATATTTCGAAATAAATTAAATGAAGATGGACAGGTTGTCAGAAATAAGGAAAGATTCATCTGTAAAGGCTATGCTCAGGTTGAAGGCATTGATTTTTAGGAAACATTTGCACCGGTAGCCAGACTAGAGGCAATCAGAATGTTTCTGGCATTAGCAGTTCATAAAAACTTCAAAGTATATCAAATGGATGTAAAATCAGCATTTCTAAATGGAAAACTGGAAGAAGAGGTTTACATTGAACAGCCAGATGGCTTCCAACTTGGTGACAATCTAGATTTTGTTTGTAGGTTAAATAAAGCATTATATGGTTTGAAACAGGCACCCAGAGCATGGTATGCAAGGCTGGATAACTATCTAATTAAACAAGGGTTCAAGAAAGGTTTGGTGGACAACAATTTATATGTCAAAACAGAGAAGGGCCATCTTATTGTTCTTGTTGTTTATGTAGATGATATAATATTTGGTAGCAGCATGGATGAATATTGCAAAGACATATCAACTAAAATGAAGAAAGAATTTGAGATGTCTATGATTGGTGAACTTTCTTATTTCCTAGGACTGCAAGTCAATCAAAATGAAAAGGGCATTTTTATTTCTCAAGTTAAATATGTAAAAGAAATGCTGAAAAAGTTCACAATGGAAGATAGTAAACCTATTAGCACTCCCATGACAACAGGCTTCAAGTTGAGCAAGGATGATAAATCTCCAGATGTAGATCAAAAAATGTACAGGTCTATGATTGGAAGCCTGCTGTATTTAATAGCCACTAGACCAAATATATTACAAGCAGTATGCATGGTTGCAAGATTTCAGGCTAGTCCCAAAGAAACTCATGTGACAAGCTGTAAAGAGGATCTTCAGGTACCTCAAGGGTACTATGGATTATGGGTTGTGGTACCCAAAAGGTAAAGACTTCACTTTGATTGCAGATTGGGCAGGATGTATTGATGACAGAAAGAGTATTAGTGGAGGAGCATTTTATCTTGGAGACGGAGTTGGTAGCATGGCACAACAAGAAACAAGAATCGGTCTCTCTATCCACTACGGAGGTAGAATACATTGCAAGCAACAACATGTTGTACACAGATATTATGGATGAGACAAACGTTGAAAGATCTTGGTATTCATTTCAAAGAGCCAATTTCAATTAAATGTGATAACACTAGTGCTATCAACATATCCAAGAATCCAGTTATGCATTCAAGAACCAAACATATTGCAATCCGATATCATTTCTTGAAGGATAAAGTTGTAGAAGGAGAGGTAAAATTGGATTTTGTTCCAACTACAGAGCAAGTAGCTGATATATTCACAAAACCATTGCCCAAGGATGTTTTTGAGTACCTTCGGAATAAGTTGGGAGTGGTCACAATTCCCAAGAACTGACTATCATTTGGGATCACATTCTCAGGGGGTGCATTTATGCCTATACTTATAGTTTTGCTTATATTTATGATTTTTGCTAACTATAACAACATTTTTCTGAGAGTGGTGTGCATAGACTCAGGGGGAGTTTGCAGCAGCCCTTTGGTATTATTGTCAAAGGGGGAGAAGAATTACAGGAGAGTGCATAAGTGTTGCCAAAAATTTCGAAGGGGGAGATTGTTGAACAAGGTACAGCAAAAGTATTGTCATTGTTGTCAACACAGACAAAAATTGATGCAGTTGAAGCAATGGACAAGAATTCTGAAGTCGATCGAGATCAAGTACAGTGAATTTCCAAAAAAACAGAAATGACCCAGATTCAGAAATTTGCAGAAAAAGACAAGTAAGAAAACTGTCATGATATCGCAACATGTTTTCTGTCGTGATATCGCGACAGGTTGAGAGGTCCGAAGGCAAAAAGAAAAATGTCACGATTTCGTGACATAACGGAGGAGAGAGAAAATGCAAGCAAAATTGTCATGATTTCGTGACATGGCCGAGGAGAGAGAAGGTGCAAGCAAAATTGTCGCGATTTCGTGACATGGCCGAGGAGAGAGAAGGCGCAAGAAAAATTGTCATGATTTCACGACATGGCCAAGGAGAGAGAAGGCACAAGAAAAATTGTCATGATTTCACGACATGGCCGAGGAGAGAGAAGGCACAAGCAAAATTGTCGCGATTTCGCGACATGGCCAAAGAGAGAGAAAGTTCAAGGATAACTGTCGTGATTTTGCGACATGGTAAAAAGCAAGAAAAGAAGATGTCACGATTTCGCGACATGATAAAAAGCAAGAAAAGAAGATGTCGCGATTTCGCGACATGGTAAAAAGCAAGAAAAGAAGATGTCACGATTTTGTGACATGGTAAAAAGCAAGAAAAGAAGATGTTGCGATTTCGCGACATGGTAAAAAGCAGGAAAAGAAGATGTCGCGATTTCACGACATGGGAAAAAGCAAGAAAAGAAGATGTCACGATTTTGCGACATAGTGAAAAGCTAGAAAGGAAAAATGTCATGATTTCACGACAAGTAGCAAGAAGAATGTACGGAAGAGAAAGATGTCACGATTTTGCGACATGTCAGATTTTCACTAGAGTTTGCGAAGAAGAGTGTACAGAAGAGAAAGATGTCGTGATTTCGTGACATGTCAGATTTTTGCTGGAGTTTGCGAAGAAGAGTGTACGAAAGAGAAAGATGTCGCGATTTCGCGACATGTCAGATTTTCGCTGGAGTTTGTGAAGAAGAGTGTACAGAAGAGAAAAATGTCGTGATTTCGTGACATGTCAGATTTTCGCTGGAGTTTGCGAATAAGAGTGTACGAAAGATAAAGATGTCACGATTTCATGACATGTTTCATTTTGCGAGTGCTGGAGAAGGAGAGTTGTACGGAAGCGGAGAACATCGTGATTTCGTGACATGTTTCAATTTTGCGGCTACAAGCAAAGCAGAGTGTATGGAAGCGCAAAGTGTCACGATTTTGTGACATGTTCCATTTTTGCAAGTGCATGCCAAGATAAGGTAGAGGAGGTGGAAAACGTCATGATATCGCGACAGGATAGGTTTTCGTGGTCAACAGCCCAAAAAAAGTCAAATGGGCAGAAATGTCGCGAATTCGCGACAGGTAACAGTTTGGCTGGTAAATGCCGAAGGAACATGCAAGGTGACACGTGTCAAAAAAGCATAAAGGAAAATCATGCAGCCAGTTACGTAAGAAGTAACTAAAGTCAGATCTACAGTTACATATTGACAGGTGTTGGACATGCACTGGAATAGCTGTATATGCATGATTGGAAAAGCATTCAAAGAATCGCATATGGAGAATCAAAAATGTATTCAAAAAGATGTATTTGCAGAATTTGAACAGTCGAATATGAAGGATCGTAAAAGCTTTCGAATAGACGTATTTGTAGCATTCAAAATAGCTATATATGCAGGATCATAAAAGCATTCGAACAGTCGTATTTGCAAGGATTCGAATAGCCGCTTATGGAGAGGAGAAAAGAATTCAAACAGTTAGAGTATGTCATTCGACTGCATGCAGGATTGAAAAGTGATAGAAGACGAAGAGTCTCGATGAGAAAAAGGGGTTATAAAAGGACAGTCGTGCAAAGAATTAAGTTGCTGCTGTAAGAGTGAAATTATAGAGAAAAGAGGGTTAGAAGAAAGCCAAGAGAGAAATAAGCAGAGTCGTGAGTGTGTGCAGAGTGTGTTTAATTGTAGACCAGTCAGGGTTGTATAAACAGTGAAGACATTTTTATGTCATTTTAAATTGCTCAGAATTGTAGTCCAAGTTGGTGCTTGGTACTAGGGGTTGGTGCTCCTATCTGTTGCAGCAAAAAATTAAGGGGTTGGTGCTCCTTCCAGTAGATGCTAGTAAAGTGTTTGTAAAATTGGTATTTTGCAAAGACTGGATTTGGATTGGAGTCCAAGCAGTCATTTTTGAGGAGTAGCCAAATTGGTGAACCTCGATATATTGAGTGTTGTGGTGTGCTCTCTTGTTCAATTTGCTTTTCTGGTTTTCAAGTTCTCTTTGCTTCAATTTTAAATGTTGTAGATTTGAATATTAATAGCTACACTGATTCACCCCCCCTCTCAGTGTCATTGTGTGAATATCACTTTGTGAGCCTATTGATAGGGTTCTTAGTGAGCTATTGATAAAAATTTGGAGGTGATAGAGTCCAAAGGATAGAGTCTCAGTGGATAGAGATCCAACAACTAGCACAATTGAAGACAGATCTGAGTGAGGAGTCTTCAAGTGGAGAGAGGTCCACCAGTCAATGTAGAAAAGAGATAGAGTATTCTAGAAGATCACATAGCCAGAGCATAAGGGGAAAGAGTTATCTTCTGGAAGAGATCCATGAACTTGAGATTAGGGGATCAACATCTCCTTTGGAAAAAGGTCCATAAACATTGTAATTGAGAGTGATTCCCAAAGATATTGATTGAGAAAGTTTTACTAAAATATTTTCTCCATGGAGTAGCCCACATTGGGTGAACCACGTAAATTGTGGTGTCTCTATTGTATATGGTTTTTGTGCATTACTTTGATTACTGTTGTCTTTACACAACATAATATTGATTTGGAAGAAAAAGTAAAAAGTGGTCTTATATTGTTCATCCCCATCTCAATATAAGCTTGTGTTCTTCAATTGATATCAGAGTGGGTTCCTTAAGAAAGGCTAACATCTTGAGGGAAAATTCTACAAGAACACAGTTGGCTTCACAAAATGGATTATCTACAAATAAGGCTCCATTGTTTGATGGTAACAATTATGCTTTCTGGAGCATGAGGATGAAGAACTACTTGATATCACAAGGATATGAGGTATGGCAGATGGTTGAAAAAGAGTATAAGGTTGAAGGTAATCCCAAGGAAGATAAGCCTATTAGGAAATTGGTTGAGATAAATGCAAGAGCAATGAATTGTATTTTGAGTGGGTTATGTGAGACATATTTTGCAAAGGTCATGCTATGTACTCCATCTAATGAGATGTGGACCAAGTTGAGGAATACTTATGAAGGATATTCCAAGGTAAATTTGGAAAAGAAATCTTACTATATTGTACAAGCAAGTGATAATTCAGATTACAGTGATAAATATCAATCATATGAAGAAGAATGTACATTCTTTGGAATAAATGAAGAAAAATAAGAACATCTATTCCTAGGTATTGAAGTTAAAGAAGAGGATAAATATATTGAATAAATACATGAAGAGCTTGCCACAACCATTGAGAAAGTATATAGGTACAAGAAAGGTCTAAGAATACTAAAATGCTTCATATGCGAAGATTTTGGGCATATAGATGATGATTGCACATACTACAACAATTGCAACAAGGAAAGTTTATTTGAAGAAGAAAGCAATAGTTCTAGTGACAATTCCAGCAGTAGTGATGATGAAGAAGGGAATTCCACAAAACAAGAAAAGAAAATCAAGAGGTTAAAAAATAAAATCAAGAGGCTTGAAAATAAGGTTCAAGAAAATGAAAAAGTCAATATGATGCTTAATCAACACATTCAAGATTTTGAAAAAGAGCTTCAGGAATCAAAAGAGTTTGGCATCACTATTTTTGAGAAACTAAAGAAGAGGAAAGAAATATGTGATCAGTTAGAAGAAGATCAAAAAAGTTTGGAGACCTACATAAATGAGTTAGCACAATTTCAAAGAAATTCAAAAACACTGGATAATTTTTTGGATTTACAACGATATCCATTTATAAAGACAAGGTTTGGTTATGAAGAAGGGAAATAGAAAATAAGTACACAAGGTCCTATATTTGTATCAGGAGGTTTCATTTTAGAAATATATAAGGAAGAACCAGTTCTCAAAGAAAAAGAAGTAGCAAAAATGGATACTTGCATTTCAAAGGCTATAGAGATGTGTGCCAATTTTCTACTTAACACAAATGAAGAAATATAAGAGGGAGATTTCAAAGCACCAAAGGTTTCATATTTTAGGTTTGGAGAATCACACTCAAAAGGAAAGAAAATTCTAAAAAATAAAAGCAAAGAAGCACCTAATATTTGTGAGGAAAGTTCCAAAGTTCCTATGGCTCCAAATATTCAATTTGGTTCTTGTTTTGAGATAGGTGAATCAAGTTCAAAGGGAAAATAAATTTGATGGGGACACAAAAAATCACTCACCCCAACCTCTCAACTTTCTCATTCATCAAGGAGCCAAATTTTCTCTTAAAAATTCTCTTTCATTTAAACTTGGAAAAATATTACAAAAATGGCAGACTCTGCCAAATAAACATCTTTTACAGAAAGACAGTTTATAAATTTTTATATTACATTAAAATGTTTCCAACTCTGGAAGAAAAATATTTTACATAGGTCCAGAATGGCCCTTTACCTTATTTATCTGCAACCCTGTTGCTGCAACTCTGTCTCCGCTATTTTTCGACCACCACTCTGTCTCGGCCATTTTTTTGACCTTGGAATGAAACAGCTCAACCAGGTCTAGAATTGCCCTCTTGCCTTCGTGTCTGCAACTCTGTTTCCCCAGTTTCCAACCCCTTTGCATGCCTTTGATTCCCCATTTTAAAATTTTGGGCGTGACTCTCTATTTCCCTTTTTTGACCCTTCGTTTCACCTCCCGTGCCTCTTCATTGTTCTTGCTTTTGAAACATTTTGACTCTTGGTCTTCGTATGCTTCTACTGCACCTTGGTGCCACGTGCTTGTCCAGTGCTGCCACTGTGGACTCTATCCACTTGTCAACCCATGATGACGTTTGGGATACCTGTCACTCGATGATTCCCTCTGTAACGGACCCTGTAACCGCTTGCCATTTCTTTTCTTTTGTTTGGTCACGAAAATGCGACATGTCGCGATATCGTGACACTTTTTGCTTTTCGGCCTTCCTACCCTTTGTGAGTCATGAAAATGTGACATGTCATGATATCATGACACTATTTCTCTCCTGCGCCTCCTCTCGCATTTTGGTCGCAAAAACATGACATGTCATGATATCGCAAAACTTTTTCTCTCCTGTGCCTTCCTTCACCTTTTGGTCATGAAAATACGACATGTCACGATATCATGACGTTATTTTCTCCTTTGAGCTTTCCTTCGTACTTTGGTCGTGATAATGCGACATGTTGCTATATCATGACATCTTTCCTTTTTGGTTCCTCTTTCTCCTTTTCGGTCGCAAAATCACAATATGTCATGATATCACGACATCTTTCCTTTTTGCCTCCTCCTCGCCTCTCGGGTCACAAAAATGCAATAGCTTTGCTCTCTGCTTTCTCTCTCTATTTTTAGTCATGAAAATGTGACATTTCGCAATATCGTGACACTTTTTGCTTCTCTGCTTTCCTGCCCGCTTTGAGTCATGAAAATATGACATTTCATGATATCGCGACACCTTTGGCTTCTCTGCTTTCCTACCCTCTTCGAGTCATGAAAATGTGACATGTCACGATATCACGACACCTTTGGATTCTCTGCTTTCTCTCTTTGTTTTGGGTCACAAAATTATGACATGTCATGATATCGTGATAGTTTCCTTTATTGCTTTCTTTCTGTTCCTTCGGTCGCGATTTCGCGACAAGTCGCAAAAATGTGACATGTCGTGATATCGCGACATTTTTTCCCTTGAGAACTCTCTCGGATTTTGGTCATGATTCTGCGACATGTCGCGATATCGTGACACTTTTCTCTCTTGAGCCTTCTCTTGACTTTTGGTCATGATTCTGCGACATGTCACGATATCGTGACACTTTTCTCTCTTGAGCCCTCTCTCGGCTTTTGGTCGCGATTCTATGACATGTCATGATATCACAACACTTTTCTCTCTTGAGCCTCCTCTCGGCTTTTGGTCATGATTTTGTGACATGTCGCAATATCGTGACACTTTTCTCTCTTGAGCCCTCTCTCAAATTTTGGTCGCGATCCTGCGACATATCGCGATATCGCAACACTTTTCTCTCTTGAGCCTTCTCTCGGCTTTTGGTCATGATTCTGTGACATGTCGCAATATCGCGACACTTTTCTCTCTTGAGCCCTCTCTCGGCTTTTGGTCACGATTCTACGACATGTCACGATATCGTGACACTTTTCTCTCTTGAGCCTTCTCTCGGATTTTGGTCACGATTCTGTGACATGTGATATCACAAAACTTTCTCTCTTGAGCCTTCTCTCAACTTTTGGTCGTGATTCTGCAACATGTCGCGATATCGCGACACTTTTTCTACTTGAGCCTTCTCTCGACTTTTGGTCACGATAATGCGACATGTCGCGATATCGCGACACTTTTCTTCTTTGTCGACATGTCGCGATATCGTGACACTTTTTCTACTTTGTTGTATTTTGCCTTTCGTTGGATGCTCCTGCATCAGACAACCGGGGTTGATGGAGAAGTGACCTTCACTTCTATACTTTTTTGTCACCTATTGTTTAACTGGGGCTGTACAAGTTTTTCCAGCTTCAGCAAAACCTGGATCTGCAAGGTACAAACCCTTAAATTCTTCAAATCCCACAACTTCCACTCTCATTGTTGTCAGCAAACTCTTTCCATCCATCTCCTTCCATGGCTTCAACTTGTGACGCACTCCACCTTTCGTCAGAGAGTAAGTATTCGCATGCCCATCATGCATCGCACATCTGTCAAATTGCCATGGCCTTCCCAAAAACAAATGGCAAGCATCCATAGGCAAAACATCACACAGAACCTCATCTTGATAAGTTCCAGTATGAAATTTAACTAAACACTGCTCACTGACTAATGCTCTGTGATCTTTTTGCAACCACGCAATCCGATATGGATGCGAGTGCACCCTCTTCTCCAATTCCAACTTAGCAACCATTTCTCCCAAAACCAAATTATCTGTGCTACCATTATCTATGATAACATTACAGACCTTTCCTAAACATTTGCACCTTGTGCAGAATAGGCTCTTCCTCTGGTCTGGTCCTTTCTCCTCATTCAACAAGGTTCTCCTTGTGACCATAACTTCTCCTCTCTCTCTTCTCACAAATCTTAACCACAGACCCTGATGTAAACTGCCTCACGTCCGGTGATCTATTTCACACTCAGGCACTTCCGCTCTTCCACAGATCCTGGTGCAAATTGCCTCACTTTTGATGATCTGTTTATATGCTCAGGAACTTTCACTCTTCTACAGATCTTGGTGCAAACTGCCTCACTTTCAACGATCTGTTTACACACTTAGGAACTCACGCTCTTCCACAGATCCTGGTGCAAACTGCCTCACTTTTGACAATCTATTTACACACTCAGGAACTCCCACTCTGATACCACCTAATGGGGACATGAAAAATTGCTCACCCCAACCTCTCAACTTTCTCATTCATCAAGGAGCCAAAATTGCTCTTAAAAATTCTCTTTCATTTAAACTTGGAAAAATATTACAAAAATAGCAGACTTTGCCAAATAAACTTTTTTTATAGAAAGACAGTTTATAAATTTTTATATTACATTAAAACGTTTCCAACTTTGGAAGAAAAATAGTTTACACAGGTCCAGAACGGCCCTTCGCCTTCTCTATCTACAACCCTGCTGCTGCAACTCTGTCTTCGCTATTTTTCTACCACCACATTATATCGACTATTTTTTTTGACCTTGGAAGGAAACAGCTCAACCAGGTCCAAAATGGCCCTCTTGCCTTCGCGTCTGCAACTTTGTTTCCCCAGTTTCCAACCCCTCTGCATGCATTTGCTTCCCCCTTTTAAACTTTCAGGTGTGACTCTCTGTTTCCCTTTTCTGACCCTTTGTTTCACCTCCTGTGCATCTTCGTTGTTCTGGATTTTGAAACATTTTGACTCTTGGTCTTCGTCTGCTTCTACTGCACCTTGGTGCCACGTGCTTGTCCAGTGCTGCCACTGTGGATTCTGTCTGCTTTTCAACCCATGATGACATTCGGGATACCCATCGCTCGATGATTCCCTCTGTAACGGACCCTGTAACCACCTGTCGTTTCTTTTCTTTCGTTTGGTCACAAAAATGTGACATGTCGCGATATCGTGACACTTTTTGCTTTTCGGCATTCCTGCCCTTTACGAGTCGTGAAAATGCGACATGTTGTGATATCATGACACTATTTCTCTCCTGCGCCTCCTCTCGCATTTTGGTCGCAAAAATGTGACATGTTGCGATATCATGACACTTTTTCTCTCCTGTGCCTTCCTGCGCCTTTTGGTCACAAAAATGTGACATGTAGTGATATCATGATGTTCTTTTCTCCTTTATGCTTTCCTTCATCCTTTGGTCGTGATAATGCGACATGTCACGATATCGCGACATCTTTCCTTTCTAGTTCCTCTTTCTCCTTTTCGGTCGCGAAACCATGACATGTCGTGATATCGTGACATCTTTCCTTTCTGCCTCCTCCTCGCCTCTCGGGCCACAAAAATGTGACAGCTTTGCTCTCTACTTTCTCTCTCTATTTTGAGTCACAAAAATGTGACATGTCGCGATATCGTGACACTTTTGGCTTCTTTGCTTTCCTACCCGCTTCGAGTCACGAAAATGCGACATGTCGCGATATCGTGACACCTTTGGCTTCTCTGCTTTCCTGCCCTCTTCGAGTCGCAAAAATGCGACATGTCGCGATATCGTGACACCTTTGGCTTCTCTACTTTCTCTCTCTATTTCGGGTCACAAAATCGTGACATGTCACGATATCGCGATAGTTTCCTTCCTTGCTTTCTTTCTGCTCCTTCGATCGTGATTTCACGACAAGTCACGAAAATGTGATATGTCGCGATATCGCAACATTTTTTTCCCTTGAGCCCTCTCTCGGCTTTTGGTCACGATTCTACGACATGTCATGATATCGTGAAACTTTTCTCTCTTGAGCCTTCTCTTGGCTTTTGGTCACGATTCTGTGACATGTCACGATATCGCGACACTTTTCTCTCTTGAGCCATCTCTCGGATTTTGGTTGCGATTCTGCGACATGTCGTGATATCGCGACACTTTTCTCTCTTGAGCCTTCTCTCGGCTTTTGGTCATGATTCTGTGACATGTCATGATATCGTGACACTTTTCTCTCTTGAGCCCTCTCTTAGATTTTGGTCACGATCCTGCGACATATCGCGATATCACAACACTTTTCTCTCTTGAGCCTTCTCTTAGCTTTTGGTCGCGATTCTGCGACATGTTGCGATATCGCAACACTTTTCTCTCTTGAGTCCTCTCTCAGCTTTTGGTCATGATTTTGTGACATGTTGCGATATCACGACACTTTTCTCTCTTGATACTTCTCTCGGATTTTGGTCGTGATTCTGCGACATTTCGTGATATCACGACACTTCTCTCTTGAGCCTTCTCTCGGCTTTTGGTCGCGATTTCGCGACATGTCACGATATCGTGACACTTTTTCTACTTGAGCCTTCTCTCGGTGTTTGGTCACGATAATGCGACATGTTGCGATATCGTGACACTTTTCTTCTTTGCCAACATGTTGCGATATCGCGACACTTTTCTACTTTGTTGTATTTTGCCTTTCGTTGGATGCTTTTGCATCAAAATTATTGAAGAGAAAGGCAAGGAAGAAACTAAGGAAGAGGTTTTAGATGCCACAAATAAGGTTCAAGAATACAATGCACAAGTTGAAGATGATCATAAGGATAATGGTCAAGAAAGGTATGAGGAACCAAGGCATGAACAAAGGGTTTTTCAAGGATATTGTTTTTCTTGTAATGTATTTGGACATAGGGCTATACATTGCAGGATCCCTAGATCAAAGAAGTTTGATTTTTCTAGAAGAAACTTCAAAGGAAGAAGGTATGATTTTTAGGGAAATTTATTCTCATGTAACAGGATTGGTCATAAAGCTTTTCAGTGCAAAGTAAATGAGCAACATGGTTTTAGTTTTAGAGCTACATAATTCAAAAGTCATGGTCATAATGGTCATGAAAATCGAGCTTCACAATACAGGGTTCAGGAAAGGAATGGATATGGAAATTATTTCAAGAATAATTTTAGGACATGGGAACCAACCAAAGGCTACAATATCAAGTGTTTTAATTGCAATAAATTTGGGCATATTGCAAGGTGGTGTAGGACTCAATTCCAAACAAGTTCAAGGCAAGAAATTCAAACAGGTTCTAGAAAAGAAGATCAAGAAATTCATCAAGAGAAGGATATCAGAAAAACATGGAAGGAAGTTGATAGAGGAAATAAACAAAGTGATATGGGAGTAAAAGTACTCCCACCCCAAAATTAATCACCTCAAAAGAAAAGGGTGTGAGGGGGCTAAGCTTAAGAGTTATATATTTTAGCCCCATAAGTGTCCCTTTTGCCATTGATGTCAAAGGGGAGAGATTTGAGTAAGGGTGAGAGTATTGAGTTAGGGGGAGAAGCCTCCAAAGAGAGTATTGATTTAGGGGGAGCAGCCTCCATAGAGATTATTGAGTCAGGGGGAGCAGCTTTGATTCTTGGAGATGGTTTTTGTAGTGATTGTGGTGTTTGCATTAGAGGTGTTGCCATCAATGAAAAAGGGGGAGATTGCTAGAAATTTGAGTTAATTTGAGACATTTTTTGTTGTCATTGATGTCACATGGATAATTTATGTCACATGCATCACATTTGGTTTTTGTGGCCAAAATATTTCATAAATAAGCATTTATGATATTTTGGAAAGCATGGCTATTTACAAGGTTTTTATGAAAACCAAGGCAGGCAAAATAAAAGGTTTTATTTAAAACCATGGTGGGCTTATGTGGAAAGGGCTTTTATTAAAATCCAAGGTGGAATTTTGTTTCATTGAAAAATGACCTCCGGTGATGAAGATATTAAAGTTTAAATTTTAATTTTAAATTAATGGAGGGCCGACCTATGTGCAATTAATGGAGGTTGGCCTATATATATGTAAAGGTTTCAATTTATTTTGAAAATGGGGTATATTATATATCGTCGAAAAGCTTATTTCGAGGGCTATTTGAATAACTTATTTAGAAGGAGAAATAAGGTGTGTGTAAAGAGATATTTCTTATTTTTCAAAGTTGTTCCAAAAGTGAAGTTTGCCTTGTTCTTTTTCAAGAGGATTAATTCTTTCATGAGGTGACAAGGCATGTAATATTATGATTTTTTTATTTTAAGGTATAAGTGGTTTCGGGAGTGAAAAGGTTATGCAATGTTTTGATTTATTTTATTTTATGGTACAAGTGGTTTTAGGAGAGATAAGGAAGTTGTGTAATTAAAGGCCTTGGTGATGATTATTGAAAAGTGGAGTAATATTGATTATTTTGTGATCTACTAACCCTTGTGAAGATTGGCAACATAATTTTGTGATTATGGCAGATTTAAAAAGAGGTTTTTCATATTCATAAAAGGTATGGGCATATTCTCCTATTGACTATTTATGGTGGTTGATTTCTGAAATATCATTGGAGAGAAAAGGATTGATTGTGGTTTCCTTTTCGAAAGTGATTGGTTTAATGCTTCAAGGTTTTCTAGTTTGAGAGTTGAGGTTAAACCCTATTTTATAAGCATTGTTATTGAAGCCCATTGGTTGTGAAATAACTTCAGTATCATTGTTATGTGAGATTTGTGGTTGAGCATTATTGGAAACATTTGAGTTGGTTGATACATACTTGGACTAGGGTTGTGTGAGAAAGAGTTGTCCCTTGTGATGATTGGTTGAGTTGAGTTGATTGAGCCTAGTCAAGTGATGTATGAAGTGATTTTTCAAGTTCTATGAAACAAAATATTCCATAATTCTATGTTGATTTGAGATTAATTTTAGAACATATTGAGTCTATAACAATTCTCTTTATGGTTCTATAAGACTTGAGTTGAGTTGAGGTTGATTTGAATTGAGTTGAGGTTGATTTGAGTTGAGAGTGAGATTAGAACATATTGAGTCTCTAACAATTCTCTTTATGCTTCTATGAGATTGAATTGAGTTGATTTGAGATTGAGATTAGAACATATTGAGTCTCTAACAATTCTCTTTATGCTTCTATGATTTGATTTGAGTTGAGTTGAGTTGATATTGAGATTAGAACATATTGAGTCTCTAACAATTCTCTTTATGCTTCTATGAGTTGAGTTGAGTTGAGATCATTGTGGATCATTGTTGTCATCTATTGAAGAGTACATTGCCATTCATTTTTGAGTTCATCTTTGAGATTTTACTTGATAGATTTGTGGATGAGTTTTGAGTACTACTTGAGCATTATTGGTTGAGCCTTTGAGAAGGCTTTTGGGATAGATTTTTGGACAAATTTGTGGAATTTTTGTGCATGATTTATTGAGCCTTTGAGAAGGCCTTTGGGACAAATTTGAGGACAATTTTGGGATATATTTGTGGATAGTTTTGGGCAAGTTCTTGGTGAGCTTGCTAGAGCATATTTGGGCAAGTTCTTGGTGAGATTGCTAGAGCATATTTGGACAAGTTATGTGTGAGCTTGTTAAGTAGGTTCTGTGTGAGCCTATTGTGTAGGTTCTATGTGAGCCTATTGATAGGGTTCTTAGTGAGCCTATTGACGAAGATTTGGAGGTGATAGAGTACAAAGGACAGAGTCTCAATGGATAGAGATCCAACAACCAACACAGTTGAAGACAGATCTGAGTGAGGAGTCTTCAAGTGGAGAGAGGTCCACCAGTCAATGCAATAGAGAGACAAAATCTTCTAGAAGATCACATAGCTAGAGCAGAAGCAAAAATAGTTCTCTTGTGGAAGAGATCCATGAACTTGATATTAGGGGATCAACATCTCCTTTGGATAGAGGTCCATAAACATTGTAATTGGGAGTGATTCCCAAAGATATTGATTGAGAAATTTTTAGTAAAATATTTTCTCCGTGGAGTAGCCCACATTGGGTGAACCACGTAAATTATGGTGTCTCTATTATGTATGGTTTTTATGCATTACTTTGATTACTGCTATTGATAATGTTATCTTTACACAACATAATATTGATTTGGAAGAAAAAGTAAAAAGTGGTCTTATACTTTTCATCCCCCCTTTCAGTATAATCTTGTGTCATTCAATGGACAGATGCACCAGTAGAGTTAAAGTTATTCCCCATCACCCGATTGCCACGTAAGATGTAAATATTTGTAGAGTAGTTGGGAAATGATAGTCTAGCGGGCACTATCAAGGACATTTGGAAAATATAGTTAGCGTTTAGTCATAGAGAGTGTCATACAGAGTAGATAATGCAGGATTGACAATGGCAAGTTTAGATGTGTGCATATAGGGAAGGCAGAAATCCTAGATTCCATTCATAAACCCTAAACCTAACAATCAGCCATTTAGTACTGAGAAGCAATACAGATGATGTTTTTTTTATTGTTGGAACAAGATCATAGCAATGGGCAGTGTGTTGGAGTCTTCATGGTGTCATTGCATAGTGGATATGGGAATCACAATGGCTGCATAACACAAAACTATGGTGAAATATGTGTACCTCAGTTTTTTTTAAGTAAGGAAGTTGTTTATGTGATGGGACATAAGGGAGCTATAAGGGTTTGTTAAAAAAATATTTTAATATGGTTTTTATATTATAATATATAAGGGATGGGAGTTATAAGGTGAGATTTAAAATTTTTATTTTATATTTTATATTTTATTTTTTATATTATAATATATGACCAAGGGAGGCATAAGGATTTAAGGCACTAAAGTCTTGAATGATTTTTATGGGTTTTCTTCTTTATATTATAATATATAGGGGAGTTATAAGGATATTGGAGTTTTAAAGTTTATGTATTGTAATATAAAGAAAGGGAATGTTATTTTTTTTTATGATGTTAAAAAGGGAGGCATTGACGAGATGAAATAATGTTTTTTGTTTTTAAATTTCATTTTTATTTTCTTTTAACATCATAAAAAGGGGAGAATTAGTGTGTCGCATTGAGGGCTCTGGCGATTTGGCGGGAAAATTTCTGTGACGGCGTCTGGTGTTGCTCGAGGGATTCTGGCCCGAAGATCTTGCCTGGGGCTTTGGGGGGTTGATTTTGAATTCATCTGAAGGTTCATTCGTGGTCCCGGGAGGGCCCGATGGGGTCTCCTCCAGTTTCTCCCGCTGGGAGAAAGACTTCATATGCTGAGAAGTTGAAAGATAACCCCTCGCCTTCCACTGATGGAGCTCAGTGGAATGCTTTTCAAACGATACTCAAGAATGTTGGAAATGGCCCAAATGATCACCGCATTAATGGATGCCTCCCGCAATCCACTTCCAGGCCTAAGATTGTTATAGAACCAATGCTGGTCGAAGATACAATCGTCTACCGAGCTAATCATGACTTGATCTACAAATTCATGGGCATCCGGCCCACACTGAATTTTCTGCATACCTGGGTTCGCCAGAACTGGGAGCCACACGGTGAGTACTCTTTATGGCCTATAAGCAATGGGTATTTCATCATTAGTTTCTCTTCTTTAGCAGATAGAAACAGAGCATTTGAATCAGAAAAGAGAAACCACGGACCAGCAGGGTTATTTGTCCAACCCTGGAGAGTGGGTTTCGACCCCCGCATCGAACCCACGGCTGTCCCGGTCTGGATTCGGCTGTACGCTCTCCCGATGGAGTTTTGGGGTGAGCAGGTGTTGGAACTAATAGGTAATTCCCTAGGCAGATTTTTGGGAGTCTCCAAAGATACCATAGAGGGAAATACTGCTGTCTTTGCTAGAATATGTGTAGATATGGACATTAGTCAGCCTCTACCAGCTGAGGCAAAACTTGAGCTAGCAGGAGTACCCTGGATCCAGCAGCTAGACTATGAGGCCCTACCTTTCAAGTGCCGAGTATGCCATAAGCATGGACATTTGGCAAGGTTCTGCCCAAACATATTGAGCACAAAAATGGAGGCTCCGAGTGGAATGTCAAACCGCCCTAGAGAGGGTAAGTCCAGTTCTGTCAATGAACCTTCTAGCAATTCTCCAGTCCCGATGCTCGATAGGATGGCTTTGAACAGGTGAAACGAAAGAGAAAAAAAAAGAAAAATGGCAAGGAGCAAGTGCAGCTCAAGCCAAACAATCGGTATGAAATTTTTAAGTCATTAGTGGATCAAGAGGACCAATCTATGGAGGGAGTGGATGGGAATGGTGTGAATGACAACACTCCACCTCTTGTTTCTCCTTCCTTCACTCCTATAGTAGAACAGGTGACTGTGCCAGCTGAGAATCTGTAGTTAGAGAATCCAGGGGCATTGGTTATACACTCCCCAGCACAGCCGGCTATCAAAGATGTCACCATGGGAAATGAAAATAAAAATAGAGAAAGGCCTGCTTTAGGTATTACCCAGGTGGAGAAGAGATCTAGAAACAATAACTCTCAAGGAGCGGGAAGAAAATCCAATAAGGAACTACTAACAACGCAAGGAGATAAGCTAATCAATGGAGGATTGGTGAGGACCATTGATTCTTACTGCTCTCAAGGTTTTCAATGATTATTCAATCTTGGAATGTTAGGGGTTTAAACAGTAGAACCCATCAATCTACTGTTCAAAGACTCTTAGAAAACCGTAAAACATAATTTTTGCTTCTTCAGGAGACCAAAATGTCTTTAGATATTATGAGTAAAACCGCTACTAAAATCTGGCGGGGAGCTGGGCATATGGATGTGGCTGCCCAAGGAGCTTCAGGTGGAATTGTTACCCTTTGGAACCCTCTTGTCTGGACTGCTTTAGAACATATAGCTTGCAGGGGTGTTCTTACTTCTCTCTTCAGAAATAACTTCAATTCTGAGCAGGTCCTAATCACCAACTTTTATGGGGCCCAAGACCTAGATGGCCAGAGGCTCCAATGGGAAGTTGTTCACAACATGAGGGCATACAGGGAGTGTTATGACTGGATTATTGCAGGGGATTTTAATGCAAAATTATCTGTTCGTGACCAGGAAGGTGGCACCCCTGTTTTGGATCCAGGGGACCGGCTTCTGATTGCCCAAGTTCAGGCCTTTCATTTAGTGGACGTTCAAGGCCCTGGTGTTTTTTTCACTTGGACAAACAAGAGAAAGGAGCCACATAGCAGGAAGGTCAAGTTAGATCGCTTTTTGGTCTTGGAGGAGGCTTTTGTTAAATGGACTTTTAAGTTCCAGATTTTGGAGGGCCCTATTTCGGATCATTTTCCCATTTTGCTAGAGGGAGGGACTTCGAGAGGGCAACACCATAGGCCTTTTAAATTTGAGAATTTTTGGTTACAAAAGGAGGACCTTCGACATAAAATTACTCAATGGTGGACAAAAGGCCGTCCACCTTTTGGGACAGCAATGTTCAAATTTCATAAACAGCTTCAATTTGTCAAAATTCAATTGAAACAGTGGAGGAAAGAAAACAAGTCGGATTTCCAGTCCCAAAGGGCCCCCTTGGTGGCTAGATGGGAGGAGGTTCAGAAACTTTTTAGGGAAGGATCAATTACTGAGCAACTCAAATTTGAAGATGATGAACTGCGTAAAGCGGTTGAGGACATTGACAA
Organism: Wollemia nobilis; assembly: GCA_028583015.1. Taxonomy (NCBI): domain Eukaryota; kingdom Viridiplantae; phylum Streptophyta; class Pinopsida; order Araucariales; family Araucariaceae; genus Wollemia; species Wollemia nobilis. The sequence continues at coordinate 57,028 of JAQPPZ010007269.1, read as the reverse complement.
CCAAGAGGAGATATACTTGGAAACAGAGGGCTAGGAATACTTGGTTATTAGAGGGGGACAAAAATACTAAATTTTTTCATCGGTCAGCTTGTGCTAGGAGATAGATGAACAATATGGAAGTTCTTAAAGATGAACATGGAAATGTCTTCGATACTCTTCCTGGCATGCATTCCCATGCTATCGATTACTTTTCTAAACTTTTTAAGGAAAGTATGCAGCAAGATGTTGAGGCTCAGAACGAAGTTCTTAATGTTATTCCTTCTATTATCTCTGAAGAAGACAATCAGGACCTGCTTAGACCCATTGAAAGGGATGAACTGAGAAATGTGGTCTTTGGTATGAGTACTGGAAAATCTCCTGGTCCAGATGGCTTTCCTATTGAATTTTTTCAGGCTTTCTGGGACACCTTGGGGGAGGATGTTTTGGCTGTTACTGAGGAATCCAGATCCAATCGAAGAATGCTCAGGGCGATCAATCACACCTTCATAGCTTTAATTCCAAAAGGGGAAGCGGGGACTCATATCTCTGATTTCAGGCCTATTGCTTTATGCAATGTGATTTACAAAATCATCACTAAGATAATGGCTGAGAGGCTTAAACCCCTTCTTCACAACATCATTTCTCCTGAACAAGGGGGCTTTGTTGAGGGAAGACAAATATTGGATGGGGTGGTTTTGGCCCAGGAGGCCATCCATTCAATGGAAACTTCGGGCAACAAAGGAATGTTCATTAAACTGGATATGTCCAAGGCTTATGACCGGGTGGAGTGGTGTTTCTTGTCGAAAATGATGGCTGCCTTTGGCTTTTCTCAGGAATGGATTGATTGGGTTATGAGTTGTGTTTCTTCTCCCTCTTTTTCTGTTCTCATCAAGGGCCTTCCCTCGCATCCTTTCGGTGCCACTCGTGGTCTCCACCAAGGAGACCCTTGTTCTCCCTATCTCTTCCTTCTCTTGGCTGAAGGTTTGGGCAGACTGTTTCTGAGGAGAAGGCAACAAGGTCTGCTATCTGGTATCAAGGTTGGGGAGGAAACTCTGACTCACTTGCAATTTGTGGACGATACTGGCCTGGTTGGTGCGGCCACTCTTTGGGAAGCTAGAGGAATCAGAGATACTTTGAATTTCTACCTAAGGGCTTCAAATCAGGTTCTAAATGACAGGAAGTCCAAAGTGGTCTTTTTCAATCTTGACCAACGGCTACAGGAGCGTGTTATTGAGATCCTGGGCTTCACAAGGACTTCTCTTCCAATTGTTTACCTGGGCGTTCCCCTTCATTTCAAAAAGTTAAAAATTGACATCTGGAAGAATCTGTTGGCAGGCATCAAAGACAGAATGAATCATTGGGCACATAAATGGCCAAGCTACGGGGGTAGATTAACCTTCCTGAAGTCAGTTATACAGGCTTTGCCGATCTATAAATTCTCAATACTGGCTGCCCCTCATACCATCTGGAAAGAGCTGGACAAAATGGCTAGAAGATTTTTATGGGAAGGCACAAAAGGGAAGAAAATATGGGCTTTGGTTGGGTGGGACAAAGTTACCCAGCCTAAGGACAAAGGAGGGCTGGGCTTGAGAAGTTCTAAGCTTAATAACAGAGCATTGGCTGGAAAACTATATTGGAGGTGGATTTCTCAGCCAACCTCCCTCTTCAGCAGAATTCTTTCCAGTAAATATTTGGGGCATGTTCATCCCAATGAGGTGGGTCGCTTTCCCTTGGAAGGTACTGGATCCTTAGTGTGGCAGACTCTCAAGCTTGGGTCCCAGATTATCAAAGATCAATTATTCTGGAAAGTGGGGAGAGGAGACAAGGCTCGTTTCTGGACTGACTCTTGGGACCAACATCCGCCCATTATTGTCATGTTCCCTGAGCTACAACCAATCATGACCGCCTTAGAAGCCCAGGGCTGGATCCATATTGATAATTATCTACTTACCGACCAATTGGGGGGGTATAAATTTAAAAAGTTTAAGCGGTGGGAGGAGTGGCCAATTACTGTCTCTCCGGAGTTGGCGCCTATCCCGCAAAAAATCTTGTCAGAAAGGTTCCTCACGGGGAGGGATGAGGAAGATGAATTAGCCTGGGGCTATGGAAGCCTTGGGGTCTACTCAGTTAAGGCTGGATATGAAGAGATCCTCCCTGAGCCTCCCCCACACTCTTTTTCGGTTCAGCATTGGAGAAGGATTTGGCATTCAAAGGGTTGGCCGAAAGTGAATTTCTTTGCTTGGCAACTTATGCATAATGGTCTTCTCACCTTTGAAAATCTCAGACGTAGGGGTTTCAATGGCCCCTCTCAATGTGCTTTATGCCTCCAACATGAGGAAACTGCAGATCATTTGTTTTTTGAGTGCCCTTTTACTCATCAGATTTGGGAACGCTGGTTCTCTCAATTTAAACTCCAGGCTAATGGTGTTTTCAATAGTACCAATATTTGGGAAAAATGGAAAAGGGGCAGGTTCAATTCCATAGCTCTCCGAACTGGCTGGCAGTTAGGCTTTCTCTTCATTTGGTGGCAAGTTTGGTTGGAGAGAAACGCCCGGATCTTTAGAAACACTTTCTCCTCGATTGACGGCGTTTGGCAGGTCATCTGGAGCAAAGTCACAGAAACTGTTGCTATTTATGTTGATGAAGAGAATCAGGCTGCTCTTGGGCATCTTGAAGAGGGGGTTGAGGGACATGAGAGGCAAGGCAGAGCATGCTGGAAACCTCCCCCTGTTGGCTGGATCAATATCAATACTGATGGGGCTGCAAAAGGCAACCCTGGCAGCGTAGGAATTGGTGTTGTTTGTCGGGATCACTCGAGTGCGGTTCTTTACTGGGAATTGTAGGGATTGTGCAGAGCCACAAACAATGAAGCCGAAGCCATTGCCATTAAGTCAGCGTCTATCTGGGCTGTTAAGCAGGGTTATCGGAGGATAATTCTTGAATCAGATTCTCAAGTCCTGATCGGCGCTCTGGATTGCTTGCAGAATTTCTCATTAAAAGCCTGGAGACTACGGATTTTGATATCCCAAATCAAGGAGTTATGGAGGGAGTTAGATGATGTTATCCCTGTGTATGTGAGTAGAAATTTGAACACGGTAGCTGACTTCCTTGCGAAGATGGGTGCTGAGAAAGAGGTAGGTGTTCAGTTGCACAATGATATGCCTATGATAGATGAAGAGATTCGGAGTGGTCTGGAACGATCCCTGCATCCATGAGCTCAAAAATGGCTAAGGTTAGTTTTTGTCGCGATACCGTGACATATTGTGCCGTCGCAACCTTGTTTGGAAATCTGTCGTGATTTCGTGACATGTTGCTCTGTCGCGACCTTTCCTGGACAACTGTAGCGATTTCGCTACCCTTTTTGTTGCCGCGGCCTTGGGAGGAAAATTGTAGCGATTTCGCGACTTGTTGCGTCGTCGCGGTCTTTGATGAGAAGGTGTCACAATTTCGCGACCTTTTTTGTTGGTTCTGCTGCTGGAGGAAAAGCGTCGCGATATCGCGACGCTTTGAGAAAAATTGCGTGAAGGGGAAAAACCGTCGCGATATCGTGACATTTTTTGTGAAAAGCTACTCAAAGGAAAATTTGTCGTGATTTCGTGCCTTTTTTGAGGAAAGGACGCAAAGGGGCAAACCTGTAGCGATTTCACGAAAATTCTGGAGAACAAGCTTCATGAAGGATAAACGTCGTGATTTCGCGACTAGTTTGAGAAAAGGGCACCATGGGGAGAACATGTCGCGATTTCGCGACCTTTTTTGTCGGTTCCGCTGTTGGAGGAAAGTTGTCGCGATTTCGCGATGCTTTGAGCAAAATTGCGTTAAGTGGAAAAACCGTCGCGATATCGCGACATTTTTTGTGAAAAGCTTCTCAAAGGATAATCTGTCGCGATTTCACGACATTTTTAAGGAAAGGAAGCAAAGGGGCAAACTTGTAGCGATTTCGTGACAGTTCTGGAGAACAAACTGCATGAAGGATAAACGTCGCGATTTCGCGACTAGTTTAAGAAAAGGGCACCATGGGGGAGAACATGTCGTGATTTCGTGACACTTTTGCGGAAGGGGCGCCCATTGGAATTCTTGTCACGATTTCGCTACACTTTCGGCCAACTGGGGCTTTAAGGAAAAGCCGTCGCGATATCGCGACACTTTCTCAAAGTTGCTGTTTAAAGGAGAACTCGTCGCGATTTCGCGACAATTTTGGGGAGCAGGTGCCTTCTGGCTTTCTCGTCGCGATTTCGCGACGTTTTTGGCGTTTGGGTGCTTTGGTGCTGTGCTGTCATGATTTCGCGACATTTTTTGAGTGGTGTGGCCTCGGCGCTATTTTGTCGCGATGTCGCGACATGTCGCGATTTCGCGACATGTCGCGTTTTCGCGACCGGTTGTCGTGGCGCGGTGGTTGTTAGGTTTGGTGTCGCGATTTCGTGACTTGTCGCGTTTTCGCGACTTGTCGCGTTTTCGCGCCCTTTGTTCTTCTGGTCTCTTTGCTCTTGGTTGGGATGCCCTTTCTCCCTCTTGTAACTATAATTTTTTTTAATGCAAGCTTTTTTCAAATTTTTCAAAAAAAAAACATCATAAAAATGGAGGAAGATGAAACAAATCAAAAAATCAAAACCTTAAATACCCAAGGAGGGCATTGTGCAAGGGCTGGAAATTTTTGTAAACAAGATCACTTTGAAGAATCAAATACATTTGTTTTGGCAAATACAAATCTTGTGAGAAAAACCAAAAGGATATCGCATCTAAGGCTACTGAATTTACTGGTTATCTTTAATGCATTTCATTTCAATTTGTATCTATGTATTAATATCGTTAAGGGTTATACTAGGTGAATATTGGAAGAAAATGCAAATGCTCTTTGTCCTTTGAGTCTCGCACTTGGTCTAAGTTGATTGTGTCTTCTACAAGTCCTTTAGATCAAGTTACCTCTAGATTCATCTCATAACTTGGGGTTTTGTAGGGAGGGGATTGTGATACCAAAATCTAATGTTATTTTATTATTTCCAGTTGTTTTGTAGATATTTTATGTTGATTTATTTTCTACAACTAGTTTAATTTGTTTTCATTTTTGCTCATTATTTTCTCTGATTCTGGTCATTTCCAAAAAAATTGCACATAGTTTTATTTCCATTCTAGTCATTTCCAAAAATTTTACATTTCATTTCATTTTATTCTGGTCATTCCAAATTTTTTGCATTTAGTTTCAGTCTTTTATTTTGGTCCATTTTCCAAAATTTCATTTCACTTTTCTATTCATTTGCTTCCATTCTAGTCCTTATCCAAAATTTATGCACCTCCAAATTGCACTAAGTCTAATTTTTAGATAAAATTAATCTTAGGAGGGAGGGTACTAACACCAAATTTACATTAATGGTAGATAAAGCAAATGAACACTAACATGCTAACTTGCTAACAAGTACTAACACCAAATTCTGACTAGCTTTAGTAGAACACTCATAATGAAGATAAAATGAATCTACTAACTATAAAATGAATCTCACATTAAAGGCATGGAGTCTAAAATGAAGTGGACTATTCCACACACTTTTGTATTTTACACCTTTAATTTGAAGATAAAAGAGATTGACTAATTGGGATTCAGGGTAAATCAGATTAATATCAAGAGCATTAAAAGGAATCACTTTCATACAAGCTAAAGTTCACGTGCACTTCAAGGATTAAAGAGTCATGATCACTAAAGCATTGTATGAATTGAACCATAAAGGCCCCTTGTTAACTGTCACTTGCATTCGATGAGACTATTCTGGAATATATTTTGTTTTAAATCATCATCAATTACATGTATGTATGTGGAATGTTCGTCTATCAGAACCTTGGATAAATTGATGTTTGTATTTAATTTCTTTACAAGAGGGAGTTTTCATTTAATACTCTGATTGTGGTGATTATTTTACAATAGGGTAAAATAAATAACTCAACATGTTGCTTACAACAACTGGAGTTGTTAGAAGAAAAATACATCAATGCTTTAGAATATTTATGAACATATCATAACAGACTTATTCACACATACCACAATAAATCATTTCCAATATCCTTTAAAATTGAATACTTAGTCCTCAAATAAGACCAAAAGAATACTAATTTCAACGACTTTAAATGGAAATTTTAACCTAATTGGTTGGGACCTTTTATCATCACTACAAAATTTGGTTTTTGATCCTACCACCTAACCACATTAGACATAAAATAATATAAATAACCTATTAACATCATGCATCTCAAAATATATTATGCATAAAACATTGCATTATTTGCTTGTCCATATAGTCGAGTTCTTGAATGTCTGCATAAACGTCACATCATAACAACATATACTACACTCCTTCATGACTCCTTGGTTTGCTTGATCATACCATATATTCAAGAGTATTTGTGATGATGCAAATATTAATCCTTCCTATTTATAATTCTCATTTACATTGTACCCACATAGGAAAACCTCATGTTGAGTAATCCCCCTAATCTAAAATCTTGTATCCTACCTTCTTCTACTTACTATTTCCTATATATCATATTTCTTCTCTTCTTATATCTCTTGGGTTAAGTGATATATGATGCAATCATCCACAACCTTCATGACTTGACCTCTTCCATTTATTTGGTCCCAACCTCAAGACATACAACAAAAATAAAAAACACTTCTATTCTTCTACTTTATCTTTTCTATCTATTATATTTTTTCTCTTCATATTCCTCTCTTGGTTTAAGTGATGTATGATGTTATCATCTATGGCCCTAATGACCTATCCTTATCCCTTTATTTTATACCATACATTTCACCTCAATACTTTCAATATCCTTCACACCAACATTATCAACATTTTTTGTCAACAATATTTTCCAACAAACAACCTTTCTTTCCAATAGTCATGATTATTAATAGGATCTTTTGGAGCACTACTTCTCCTCTAATGCATTGAAATCTTACAATTATCTATAAGCATGCCATGCAACATATGAGAAGATCAACAATTAAAAATAACCTATCAAATCTATCATGACTTCACTCATCAATTTCACCAGACATGGCTTATCTGACAAAGCATCTAGGATCAAAAATCTTTTCAACCAATATGTCATAAAACCACAATTATTTGTAAGTCTCACTAGATACTCTTTGAATGAGATTTTTGGTGAGCAGAAATTATGTTCGGGAAAACATTCATTTCTCTTCCATAAATTATCAATCCGGTAAGTCCGTAAACTTTCAAGTGTCACGCACAGTATATGCCTGCAATGTTGGGGAATAAATCTGGTTGTACCTTATTTAGTTTGGTGGGGGAAGTTTATACATTGTGATTTCAACCAAACCAAGTGCAGAATAAATAAATTAATTAAATGCTAGAAATGAAATGCTAGAAAGAAATGTACATGAAAATAAATGTGTTGAAAAGGAAACACACATCTAAATAAATAAAGCAATAGATCTAATCTAATGAAAACAAATAACAAAAATGAAATAGGGGAGGACTAATTCAAGGAGTGGGTCCAAGCTCCTGCAGAGAGTCCACCCAGCTAGCTATGTAGAGCTTGCTCAAATAAGAGGAATTACGCTATTAATAAATTTGACAAGAAATAAAATAGAATAATTTCTCCATAAAATTTCCTCCTTCTCTCAAGGACGACCTGTGCATTTATACAATGCACAACCTTCCTCTGTTACAAATTTAGACAAGTCTATTTCAAACTTGTAGTTACAATAGATATGCAATGAATATTGCATCCGTTCAATTATAACAACCATATATTAATTAAAATAGTCACACACTAATTTTCCCTCTTGCAGGATAAATCAGGCGTGTTCTGTTTTATCATAACATAACATGTCTGGCAGAAAATAATGGATATGTTATTCTATTTTAGTAATATTGCATAAAATAGAATATCTCCCACATTGATCGCTGGAAAAATCATTGCTCTTGGTTCATCCGTGAGCGTGAAATAATAATGCTCACATTACAAAGGTATCCAACCAATCAAATAATAGAAGTTTTCATTCTATTTTAATAATAGTAAATAAAATAAAATATTTATGTTTTGTCTTCACGTGTAACCTCCTCCTTAGCCCATTGGTCAACTGGTCAAAGCTGGCTTGGTAAATATTGCAAAGTATGGAGGCATACAGACACCTTCTTCATGAGAAAGGTGCCTACTTTTGTTGGGTGCCTTCCTTATAAGAAAGGCGCCTACTCCTGTTGGGTGTCTTCCTTGAAGAGGAAGGCATCTACTTCTGCTAAGCACCTTCCTTGAGGAGGAAGGTGCCTACTTATATTGGGTGCCTTCCTTGAAGAGGAAGGCACCTACTTCTATTGGGAACCTTCCTTGAAGAGGAAGGTACCTACTCTCATGCCTTAGTCTTTGAAAGTAGAAGTATGCCAAGTCCAAGTGGATGTAGAATGGAAAACACCATATTAGTAGCAAAACCTACATTTATACACAATTCTCACTAAAAACACCAATCAAGCATAATACCGGTTTTTCTATCAATTATATGCATAAGTTATATAAAAATGCATCTCACATGCTAATTAAACCAGTAATGATGCCCCTTAATAGTGTATAAAAATATACATTTTTGGGACTCATCATCCCCCCATGCCTAACATGTGCCACACCCTCGTGGCACGAAAAGCTAAAGTTATACCTCTCGTAGGATGACCATTTTTTTTTTTAAATGACCTTTAGTAGTTCTATTTTTTCTTTTTTGGCTATGTTATTGAGCACTGCTATGTTTTTCTTCCATTGAATACTGCATTTTTTTTCATTGAGTGCTACTACAACATTACACTCAGATTTAGAATTTTATTTTGCTTGTCTGTTTATGCAAGTCAAAGTATATTGCAAATCCACTATATATTTTTTTTCTTATTTAAATTAGTAGATTGCAATCCACTCACATTCCTTTGTAATTTATTGCATATTGCTATTCTGTAGCACAATAGCACCATAAGTGACGTCAGCCACTCTTTTTCTTTAGATTGTGGATTTGGGCCTCCTCTTGTATTGAACTTAGTGAAAATCAGTCCGCACTACTCCCTTTATTAAATATCCTAGATTGTGACTCCGCTGTTCCACCAATCAATTCACCATCTGAATCTTTTCACAATGCACAAATGAAACAAGGTCAACTCTATTCACGTGAATACCATATCTTTTTCTATTTTTTTTTCATTTTGAGGTAGTAATATTTTTCATCTGAGGCATGTCATACGTTGGAACTTCGATGGGAGATTTTTATAAGAAAAATTTAAGGGAGCATCTATTAATTTTTAGCATGGAGATTATTTTTAATATAACCATACACATAATTAACAAAAAAATCAATATATATACCTGGGTGAATTTCATAGAACTTGGTGTATACGATGCATGTGATGTGAGACGTCTTCATGTTGGTGTTCTTGGAGATTTTATTTCTTTCTTTATTTATTTTATTTCATTTTTATTTTTTTTCTCTGACTACCTTCTTCTTCCACACTATTAATCATTGATGTTCTTCCTTCTATCGGTTTGGCTTTAACAACTTTAGCATCGTAGCCATAATTTACCATTTTTTTATATTCTTCCCTACTTAAATTGGTGGTGACCTTATCATCATCTATAGGTCCCTCTGTACAATAGGTTTGTAGCCCTTCAAACATCAGGTCCCACACTGAACAACAGGTACCCCCATCCAAGGAAGAAGAAAATTGCTTATTGGTGCCTTCCTCCAGGTGGAAAAAGGCACTGTTGTATTGGACCAATTGTAGGCACTCTCTTCCTGGTGGAAAGTAAGTGCCTTTTCCACTTAACCACACTCCTAATTATAGGGCATAAAATGTCACATATGTTAGGCCTATTTTAAGTCGTCTCTGCCTACAGATCATGCTCATGGTTGTGTCCTATGAAACTACCCACACAAAAACTGGAAAACAAGAATCATGCCTGTGCCTAAGGCCCTAGCTCTTAGGATGCCTTTAGATTGCATTTAGAGGTAATGATTACCTACACACATGAAAGCAAGAAAATAGGAGTCATGACTTCGTGCCTATTAGACCCTGGCTCTTAGGATGCTTGCAGCTTGCATTCGGTTCATGATTTCCTGCAAAGCAATAAGAAAGAAATTTTTATGCTAAGCAGGACATGTTCTATGCTTTTTATTTTTTTATTTTTTTCATTGGAAGGATTCGCATAATTTTTTTTATCAAGGCACCTCTATTGTATGCCATAAGGCATCTCGTTACTTATTTATTTATTTATTTTATTGTGACATCGAGCCACCTAGGTACAGGAAATGGATCAAGGCACCCTAGATGTCAAGGTGCCTGCTTGCTGTGGAAGGCACCTGCTTGTTGTGGGAAGGTGCCTTCCTCATGCAGCAGGTACCTGCTTGTTGTGGGAAGGTGCTTTCTTGATGCAGAAGGTGCCTCCAATGTATAGCACCTTCTTGATGTGGAAGGCATCTCAAATGTATGGTGCCTTCCTGATGTGGAAGGTGCCTTCATTGTATGGTGCCTTCCTAATGCGAAAGGCATTTCCAATGTATGTTGCCTTACTGATGTGGAAGGTGCCTTCATTGAATGGTGCCTTCCTGATGCAGAAGGCACCTCCATTGTATAGTGCCTTCCTGATGCAGAAGGTACCTCCATTGTATGGTGTCTTCTTCATGCAGAAGGTGCCTTCATGATGATCAAGGCATCTTTCACTTTATTTTATTATTATTTTTTTCTTTTTTTTTCATGTATCCTCCTCTCTTTTTTCTTTTCTTTCTCTTTTTTTTTTTTTTTTTAATGAATGATTGAACATTCGTCCAAGCTACTGGTATGGTATGGGGTCTCCCCCATGTCGATTTTTGATCCACTCTTGTGAATGTGAGGTAGTGGTTAATGGAGCTTGTTGACCATTACTCGAACGTTGTCTCAACACTCTTCTCTTGCACTTGGTGTAGCATCTCTGACTCTGTTTATCATCCAAGCTATAACAGTCATGCACCTTGCAGCAAAATTTTCCCCCAAATTCCACAAGCACCTTGGGCTAGAATACTTTCACTTGATAATGGTTACTTAGTCTGCCTTCAAGTGCCAATGTTTCCAAGGTAAAAATTTGCTAGATTTCACCTGTTAGATTGGATACTACACGATTAGGTACACGAGATAGTTTGTATAGTGCTATTACGAACTCCACGTATGAATATAAATTCATGAGATCTTCACAGACACCTCCTTATTGGTCTACATCGCACTTCATGATGTCTTGCAAAACATAAAAGGAAAATCTAAACTAAAGACATTAAAATAAAATTCTAACTATTTTTTTTTATTTTTAATAATTTTTTTCATTATATATATATTTTATCTTCAGATTATTTTTGGATCCTCCCTTGCTTTATTTAGCGACTGGTTGGAGATTTCTCATTTTCCTTCTGGACCAACCTGGTCCTATGGAAAGAGGATACTTTCTTCCAACAAGTAATAAAGCTTTTATTTATTTATCTGTTGTTTTATTTAGCTACCAGTTGGATATTTATCATTTCCCTTCTAGACCAAGTTGGTCCTCGGGAAAGAGGATACTCTCTTCCAACAAGTAGCAAAATAAAACTCTATTTTGCTCTTAACTTGGAGCCTTTTCAGTAGAAGATATATTTTTCTCTTTTTTTTTTAGACAATGTTTATTGTGTTGTTGGTGGCAATGATGAAGGTGGGGGTCTCCCCCATGCCTACATCTAAACTATTATTCTAAAAAATCATCAATTTAATTATCAACTAGTTTGATGTGTTGTAGCATGAGAAGAGCAATTTCCCCCTTTGACCTCAAAACCAAATTTTCTCAACATAATGGTAAAACATGCAGGCTAGGAAATGACTATCTGTGGTTGGCAACTTGGATAAAACATGGCATAGCAGTATTTGAAAACACATGCTAGTTTTTGATTCACCAGGTCACCTCAAGCGCAAGTGAAGAGCATACTCCAAAACAATATGTTCTTTAAATTTTGCTTTGTCATTTTTCCTGCTATTAATTCCATCATTAAAAATTCACCAATGTGTCGAGAAAGGTTAAGCTTGTAAAAATTTATCATTCAAAACTAAGCTTTTGGAGGTATAATTCTGCAATGGCTTCAATATAAAACACATCCCTAAAAAATTTCAATTATATCAGACCTGGGTTGTGCTTTTTCTTTTGTTTTCCTAAAACCATTGAGAATATGATGAAATACTTCATTGCCAGATTTTTCTCATTTTTTTCAACAACACAATTTATTCCTACTTCTACACTTAATCTGGTACATCATGTTCATTCCCATGTTTACCTGATAAGCTAGAAAATGCAAACATTTGCCTATGGTATTTGGCTCTAACTTTACCAACAACTATTTTTGGCCTTATCAAAAGGCCCTTGGTGGACTCACACTTCTCAAGTAAAAGATCTATAGGTAATTTTAAATAGGCTTTTTAATTGAACTGTAAATCCTAACACTATAGTTTGACACTCCCTAGAAACAATGCCAAATGGTGAGCAAAAATTATGTTCGAGAAAACATTCATTTCTCTTCCATAAATTATCAATTCGGTAAGTCTGTAAACTTTTGAGTGTCATGCATAGTATATGTCTGCAGTGTTGGGGAATAAATCTGGTTGTACCTTATTTAGTTTTGTGGGGAATTTTATACATTGTGATTTCAACCAAACCAAGTGCAGAATAAATAAATTAATTAAATTCTAGAAATGAAATGCTAGAAAGAAATGTATAGGAAAATAAATGTGTTGAAAATGAAATACAAAACTAAATAAATAAAGTAATAAATCTAATCTAATGAAAACAAATAATATAAATGAAATAGGGGATGACTACTACAGGGATTGGGACCAAGCTCCTATAGATATTACGCCTAGCTAGCTGCATAGAGCTTGCTCAAATAAGAGGAATTGCACTCATAATAAATTTGATAAGAAATAAAATAGAATAATTTTTCCATAAAATTTCCTCCTTCTCTCAGGGAAAACCTATGCATTTATACAATGCACAGCCTTCCTCTGTTCCAAATTTAGGCAAGTCTATTTCAGAATTGCAGTTACAATAGATATGTAATGAATATTGCATCTGTTCAATTATAACAACCATATATTAATTAAAACAGTCACACACTAATTTTCCCTCTTGTAGGATAAATCAAGTGTGTTCTGTTTTATCATAACAGAACATGTCTGACAAAAAATAATGAATACACTATTCTATTTTAGTAATATTGCATAAAATAGAATATCTCCCACACTGATCGCTGGAAAAATCATTGCTCTTGGTTCATCCTTGAGCGTGAAAGAATAATTCTCACGTTACAAAGGTATCCAACCAATCAAATAATAGAAGTGTTCATTCTATTTTAATAATAGTAAATAAAATCAAATATCTCCTTTTTGTCTTCACGTGCAACCTCCTCCTTAGTCCATTGGTCAACCGGTCAAAGCTGGCTTGGTCAATCTTGCAAAGTATGGAGGTGTGGAGGCACCTTCTTCATGAGGAAGGCACCTACTTCTGCTGGGTGCCTTTCTTGAAGAGGAAGGTGCCTACTTCTGCTGTGCATCTTCCTTGAATATGAAGGCACCTACTCTCATGCCTTAGTCTCTAAAAGTAGAAGTATGCTAGGTTCAAGTGAATTTCGACTAGAAAACACCATATTAGTAGCAAAACCTACATTTATACACAATTCCCACTAAAAACACCAATCAAGCATAATACCGATTTTTCTATCAATTATATGCATAAGTTATATAAAAATACATCTCACATGCTAATTAAACCAGTAATGATGCCCCTTAATAGTGTATAAAAATGTACATTTTTGGGAGTCATCAATTTTCTTCCCTAAATGGTTTACCAGATAAGCTCACAAATCTTACCAAAATCAAAATCTCATTACAAGCTAGTATTACAAAGTATCACATGGATTGCAAGGCTCCATTGATGTAATCTATAATTATTTGTGTATGTTACCAGGAACCATATCTATGAGGTCTTCCTAGCCACTTAGTTTACAAAATTAATATCCTATCAAAAATTTCACAAGATGTTTAAATGAACCACTTGGATTAAGAACTTCTATCAATCCAATGCCTTATGGGCCTACAATTATTTTTCAGCCTCACTAGACACTAGATTGATGGTGTCTTCTTAACCACTTATATTTTCTATAAACAACAAACAATAATTAAAATCACACTCTCATCACCTCAAAGTGCCTATTGAGGACAAATATATATTCTCTATCCATTCATACTCTTATACTAGTTAATGAAAATAGAATTTATTTCATCTCTATTGGTGCCACAAATCATTATCATTAACATCTTCTCAACTTCTCAAGATTTGTTATATCAGTAATTTCTCCAGCATATACCCAAGTGGGATAAAAGTTCCTCATTTCAATGTCTTGCATGTATACAAGGACTTTGCATACATGCAAGGCTTTGAAACCAGAGGCAATGAATCCATTTGATCGTATTTTAAAAAAGTTTAATTCTAAAGTTAACATTTTATTAAAATCAAAATTACAAAAAACATCATTTCTAGTTTGTAATCCCTTAGGAAACATTAGGATTTGATGATTAGCACTTTACCTATCCATAATCATTTATGGCTGTGCTAAGCAGTATATTATAAAATACCTATGTTTCTTAAAGGTCTACAATCCAATAAATATATTATCTTCACATCGACAACACATATTTTAGACTAAATATCATGCTATCATATGGACCTCCAAGAAAAGGTGATACCTTTTTACCATATTGTGAATATACAATTCTTTGTACATATTCCAAATAAAGGACAAGAGCTTCTTATTTTCTCATATTATCTATATGAAAGCATTACCCTTAGTCTGTAAGATTTGTTGTTACAAATATCCTTAAATATTTTAATACATTATATTTTCTCCTAGGTACTATATCCATTCCTCATGTATCTATAAATATTTGCATATGCATCAGGTAACAGACCTATGATTTGAAAACCCATCTTATGCATTCAAATATTTAAGAAGCAAACATTTAGCAAATCTTCCATCTACAACCATGGTGCCTTCAAAGAAAATATTGTTTATCATATCCATATAAACTATATGTTCACAATTATATTGTGAACACAACGGTTGGGGTATATGATTTAAAAATAACCTTTTTTGGCACATTTGGAAATACATATTCAATCAAATCTAAATTTCTCTGCACATCTAACTCCTTGCATACATGTCAATTCTTTGCATATGTGTTAGGTAATGGACTTATATACTCTTGTTACCCTCTCTCATATGTCAAGAAATTTAAGATATTATGACACTTGTCAATCAAAAGCATCTCATTAGCAAACCTTTTTCAAAAGCATATCAAATTTAAAATATCTATGCTTAGAATATGAAATATAGAAAAATAAAGACATATCTACCATTACATATATTTCAAAATTTATACTTAGGAAACACCTATCAAGGCAAAACATACAATTATAATTACTTATTTTTCTCAAAATCATACAATCACTTTTCAAAAGCATACACAAAATCCTTCAATCACACCTCTTAAAGTATGCATAAATTCCTTTGGGTATGCCTCTAAAATTTTGCATAAAATCCTTTAGGTATACCTCTTAAAGAATACATAAAATACTTTGGATATGCCTCTCAAAGTGTGCATAAATTCCTTTGGGTATGCCTCTCAAAGTGTGCATAAAATCCTTTGTATATGCCTCTCAAAGCATGGATAAAATCCTTTGGGTACACCTCTAAAAGCATGTATAAAATCCTTTGGGTATGCCTCTCAAAGAGTTCATAAAATCCTTTGGGTATGCCTTTCAAAGTGTGCATAAAATCCTTTGAGTATCCCTTCCAAAGTGTGCTTAAAATCCTTTGGGTACACCACTCAAAGTGTGCATTACTAACTACTAATTTCTAACAACTAACAAATACATACATCTTGTACATATTATAGGTACCTCATTATGTCTTAAGTGCTTGTATTTTATGTAGTAATATAGACCACCATTTAAGCATTATGAGATTATATTTCCATCTATGTAAACAAGCAAGTTTTACCTAGGATAAAAGGATAACCCTTTGCTTCTAAGTCACATATGAGTGCTTGTCCTTTATTAGGTCTAGATACCACCACTCATAACATACAATTAAGATTTTTTCTACCATATAATCCTTAGGTCATCACTTAGAAGAATAACTACTTCCATATTAGCATTTAATCATAATCAGACTTATAAGGTCATCACTACACAATCCATTGATTTCTAATGTCTGCTATCAATTACCAATGCATTATATAAATCAAATCACTACATCAGCAAAGCAACATCAAAATCAAATTCAAATCAATAATCATCACAAACACCAATATTTCAAACACAAACATAATATCATTACTATATAATAATGCCTCAAAATACATGCCACCAAGGAGGGTGTATCACAATAACAAAACTAATACACTCAATCCACATGCCAAAATTGGTACACTCACTCCAAGATTCCTAGTAGCTAGATCTTGTATCTCCTCCCCTAGCTATTGAAAAATATGGAGGTAGATGAAAACCAATTTTTGTGAGTACTCACTCATCGAGTGTGTCCTCGATTAGGTCTATGAAGGTGAAGGTATTTATCACTTTGCAAGAACCTTTGTGTGGTACAACTACTGGTAGTAGGTAGTCCTACCTCTCTTCCTCTTTGCACAAAGCTCTACATTATGCATCCTCTCCTAAAAACGATCCACATCCACCCTTGACCATCAAATCTCCTACTCTAGTGGACCCACAATCATGGCAACCACCCCTACACTTGTACCCTCTCTAACTCTCGTAAGAGCCTCATCTCTCTCACAAGTCAACTACTCCACAATAAACTATAGGATAGCCATAGTCTCCCTATCTGATTTCCTCCCATCACCTATATACTCTAGCTCTATTCTTAGGCTATCAATAATCATCTAGTCTATGGTTTACTTCTTGCTAACCCAATCCAAGTGTGATCAAATATAGAAAATAGTCTCCCTATCTATAGCCCTCACATGGGCTATCTCCTCTCTCACCCTCAATACCTAATCTAATCGTATAGCCTCAAACATTACCAACTATCTCTTGATATCCTCTAAAATCCAACATATATCCTCTATGCGAGCTTTTGATGTAATTAGCACTGGGAGAAAGCAATCACAAGATGCAAAATAATATGAAATAAATTAAAATATGCTAGATGACTAAAATATGTTGTAAATAGAAATGACATTAAAGAATACAATGTAGCTATGAAGGAAATGAACACTCCATTAATAAAGCTACTGAACTACATTGCACCCATAACCAATGGATGGTGATCTACATAAAATTGTATAATGCTCTAAGCTACACTATCTAACTATGTCCCTCAACTCTCATATCTATCTAACAATGAGGCCTTTCTTTGTAGGAAGATAGGTTCCTTGGCCAACACTCTACCTAGTTGTGCAAGGGACATATTGCACATATACAGCTTGCACATTGACACTTGTGCATTTATTACATTGCATGAAGTAACTAGATAGCTTCCCCCTAAATTAATCTAATGTCCTAAGTATGTACCTTGGAAGATATATTTCCATAATCCAAATGATGGAATAAACTATATTTATAACACCCCCTGTATTACATTATTTGGGTATTGAAGACTTTAGTCTTCAATATGCATCTTCTTATTCATATTTATCTTTGTAATCTTCTTATATATTATTTTTATTCATGTTCAGTAGATAATTTGTGTCTTCATATGATGTAGAGTACGTTGTAGATGAAGCTAAAGGTTATTCTTTCATTGGATGATCTTTGTCTTGTTTAGATTCATCTTTCTTATATTCTATCTAGCCACCTTTATAGTTATATTTGCAAGTATCTTTATTTTATTTTAATTATTGATGATTGAGTAGGGCATGGTGTAATTTTCCTTTCATATTTTTGTTTTTTATAGTTCTATTCTTACCTTTTTGGTGTACTGGTTCTTCATTTTCTTCAACATGTTCCTCTGTAAATATGTTAAAATCATTTTGAAACACCACAATATCTTGTGAGATTTCCATTGAGTCTAGGATGTATGTATTTTCATGGATTGAACCTATTTCTTTTATTCCATATTGATTCATAATGATACATGTATTTATCCCATACATATATCTAAAGTTAATCATATAGTTGTTTTCTACTAGCTTGCTTACTGAGATGATATTGAATGTTAATCCAGGAACATACAATACTTTTGTAGTGGAATATTTGGAAATGATTTATTGGGAGTTAAACATCCATATCCATGTATAGGATAAGTTTGGCTATCTGCAATTCTTAGTCTATAATCTTTAGCAACTTCAAGACAGTCAAAAAATTGTATATTTTCTATCATATGATGATTGGCTCCTGAGTCAATATACCACACGTGTTCATGTTTTATGAACTAGTTCCTGTTGGAGCAAGTTTTACATTCATTGTATGACATTCCTTTACCCATTTGAAGAGGTTGAATTTGAATAAATAAGATAAAATAGTAGTCTTTCTTATAGCTCCCTATATTAGGATATATAATCCCTTATTGAAGTATATAAGTTTGATTTGATAAAACCTATATTAATCCTTAGGTTTGTAGACTTCCTTATGTCTCCCTAGTAATGAGAGTATGAATACCTAATTTTAGGTTTTTGTAGAAATCTTATATCTTCCCAACTTGATAATATTTGAAGGGTATTATTATTATCAAGTTTTTTAGAATCCCTTATGACTCCCTAATATTTTGGAATATAATATAGTTCAATTTTTGGTTGATTTTGTACAAATTTTGTAAAGATCAAAATTCAACTTCTTAACACCTTATTACTCTTATTGAAATAAGAAATTTTCAATTTTGAAGAGGTTTTAATTTTGGATTTATTTTGTCCCTTTTTAGAATTTTTTGAGACAATAATATTATAATTTTCCAACCTTCGTAAAAATATTAATAACTTCTTTTATATCCCTTGAATTATTTCTAATTTCCAATTACCTAGTTTGGATTTGTAGCCTTTATGACTCCCAAATTTTTAAAATTGCAACACATTAATATTTGTAAACTTTAAATGGATTAATTCCAAGGAGTATCCCTTATTTCTCCTAGGTTATGTTTCACAAATATTATTCAACTTTGATATTTAATTTCTCTAATTTTTTCTTTCAAATAAAGATTGATTCCTTTCAATAATTCAACTTTATAATATAACCTTAAAACTCCTTTTTTAAGAAAAGAAAATTAGATGGGAAATTCTACCTTTATGAAATCTACGTTAGACTATCCTTCTTGGGAATTGTGAGTAATGAAAGATAATTTTACTTGCTATTTTATTCAACACTCACTTTAATGCTTACTTGACCTTTATAACCATAGTAATGTTCTTCGTCGCTTTTGGATACTCCAAATTGCTCTTGGATCGCTCTTCAATTTGCTACTAATTTTATGTCGTGTAGCTACCAAGCTACTACGATGATACTACTGAGATGCTACCACATTACTGTAAAGTCACTACAAACTCACTTGCTACCATTGGTACCGAGTTAGTTGCTTTGACTGTGGTTTCCCCTTCCTTGACTAATTTGGACTTGAGCACCTATTTATAGAAGAGGGGTATTGAATTTTGTGACAAGTGTCACACTTGTTATGTATGAGCACTTTGTCCTTTTGTAACATACCAAATTCCTTGTCTAATGCTTCTTATTCACTCTATACTATATGAGCACTCGTGTGGGCATTTGTGTGAGGCTTGTGAAATATAACAAGTGGAACCATCTCCTTAATATTCCCTATAACTCTTGGTGAGGTTTCTTTATACCAAGTGGTATTTGAACTCTTTACATGAATACCTTTACTATAATGCTTCCAAGGAGAATATTGTAACTCCTTTCATATGCCTTTCCTTAGCTTGCTTCATTTCTTGGATAGCAAGCAACCTTTTATTTTGTAGGTGATTTGATGAGGCCCTATGGAGCTTCGAATGGTGATCCTAAAAGTGATATTGGTGCTTCATTTGGTGGATGATCTTCTCCAAGTTTAATAACTTTAATTTAGCACCTTTTATCCTTGTATTCTATACCTTCAACATGTTTATTCCTATGCTTATTTGTAGTGTACATAGCCTCTTGTTATGATGTTTGTACGACGTTGGTAGAAGTAGATTTTAATACCTTCTCTTTGTATATGAGCTCCTTTTTTTTTCTATGTAAATGCAACTTGATAATAGCATTATATGGGCTTTGATACTACGGGTTATTTCTTGATTTTGGAGACTTTGGTGTGGGGCAATGGTGACTTCCTTTTCTTGCTTAAAACCTACCCTTGTACCTGCTTGGATGATGACTATTTTCTATCTTATATTAAGAGACCTTTTGTCCTCCATGAATGGAAAATAATGGTGCTTGTATTAGATAAATTTTGCACCAATATAAATGGTTGAATGTCTCCTTTTCTTGGATATATTAGTAAGAATAAAACCAAGCTAATAATTTGCACTCTTTTGAAGTAGAAAAATCTGCACTTATACTTTTAATAAAACCCTAAGTGCACCTTAAATCCAAGATGATTTTTGATGGTGGTTTTATTCTCCTTTCCTTGGAGGAATCTATCCTGATTTTATGGCTTCCCTTGGCCTCAATATGTTGTATATTTTTGTGCATAAATAGTGTCTTTAGACACTTTGAGAAAATATGGTTTTGTGCCCTTTTCAAGAACACACAAGCTAATATTTTGAGAGCAATAGAATAGTGCAAATAAACTTAATAATATTCCACATTTTAATGCACTAATAATTTCATGTTATCACTCCAATGAACTCTCAAAATAATGCACTTTAAAAATTTACTACAACTAATCAAGAATAATCTGAAATGAACCTTCAGTAATTATTTTATAAATTCACTACAATCAATATTGTAGGACTTAATCTTCTTTTGCTTTTCAAAGTAGATGATAGGTAGTTGATAGATAGTTGAAATATGAAATCTAATAAACTTATAATATTCAAATGAACCTTAAAAGAAAATTTTCTCTTTTTGCACTTTTGAATATTGTAATCCAATTTTCTTTTTGCAACTTTTAATCTAAATTTAGGTGCTCTAATAAATCTAATAAGTAATCCAATCAATGAATATACTTGCACCAAATGTTTCTTATCTTTTTGAAGGTTTTTTTAGATATATTTTTGCTTCTATAGAGGATGTAGATCTTTGTGTCTAGGATCACCAAGTTGCTACTTCGAGTAGAATCTTGCAACTCTTTATAGACTATCACAAATAGCTCCTTCTTCACCAAATGATGGTCTCAAACTTTATTTCATGAGCCTAGGATTTGGTGGTTGTTCTCATTTTGTATTCTCCTCCTTCTGCTATAGATTTGGATAAGTCTTTTTCTTTGAAATGGTGCATGTTGGGCACTGAATTGCACCAATTTTTCACTTGATATTGCAGTTATCTATCTTCCTACTTTCTATCTAGGCTTGCACCCGATAGCTGCAGCTCAAAACTCAACATTGGATGGACCAAAATAGGGGTTTTCGATCCAACCTCTAGAGTAGGTTGTTTCCTTGTAAACTTAGCAAGTTGTTGATACAATTATTCTAACTTAGGGTTTGGAGTTTAGGGTAATAGAATGTTAGGGTTAGAGAGATGTAGATAATAGCAGACGGATAGGTTAATAACATTGCACTACCATAAAAAGCTCCCAAAAAACCATACTAAAGATGCATACTCAGATCAAAATTTATCTCAAATCAAATTGTTTCATATATTAAAGCACAACAGAGAAATGTTGTAGCAAGCAATTTCAATATCTAGGGAATGATAATCCAAATACTAGAATTCACCAAATACCTAGATTTCATAGAAATGTACTTCCTAACAACATAGAATGAAATCAAAAGCATATTTCAATTACTTATAATAGCTAGTAATCCAAAATTAGGTGCAAAATAACCATCAAAGTATTTACATAAATGCAGCTAAATAATCTAAACCTTTGACATCAAGCATGAGAATATGAACTTGAGACGAAGATCAATGTATTGCTCCTTTCATTAGGTTTTCAAAAATATTTACAATGGCACAAGCAAACACGCTAGATCTAACCTTAAAAATGAGGGTTCAACCTCTACTTATAGTTTTTCAAATTACAATAATCAAGAAAAAATACAAAATATCTTGTTTTAATAGCATAGCAAAGATATTTAGCTAGAATTATCTCATTGTTCCATCCTCTAATAATTCCGCTAAAAGAAAGTCCACCATGGTAGCTCGAGGTCTCTGCAACTTGCTGATCGCTCAGTGGAACTAAAGTTCAGGCCGTTAAATATCATGCATTTTCGTCGATCTTTATTAGGAGTGAATTACCACTATCGATCTGTAATTGCCTTTGGTTTTATCTTCTAGAAAACCTTCGATGCTTTGTCTTCCAGTCGAATGCTATAATTCTGATGCAGCAATATCTTTTAAACAACCAATATTTGGTAGGCTAACCTCCACCATTAATTCTCTTCATCGCATGATTCATATTCAATCTAGCATAAGCTAAACACCATTCTCCTTTAAAATTAATGACATCATCTCTCTTATAAGAAGCAAAAAAATATCTAATCCATATCTCCTATATCTGAACATCAAATCTGCTTCGAGATCTATCACACTTAGCATTATCTTCTTCAATCTGCATTAGAATATTGATGACGTCACCTGCTTCTTATAGATTTTACAGATCTCATTTCGGTTAGAACAAGTGTATTATGTTATAATCTCCAATTCGAGTCCAGAGCTAGTCACATAAATCTTCTATCACAAATCCACACTTTCATTACTTTGTTGTCTTGTCTTGTCTTCATTATAGAAAGGAAACACGTGTTCATTCTCCAAAATTCCATTCTACACTTTTCCACCACTGACGTCATCATCTCCTTGAAAATTTTATAGATTTGAGGGTAGCGCTAATCTGGAGTCGAAAACAAAATAATCTTCCTAGAAATACCATTTCATACTTTTTTGCCACTGATGTTATCTCTTATGAACTTTTGTGGATTTGAGATCTTCCATCATTCCAGAGCTGGAGGGAAATCACCCAAAATTGCTTCAAACATGAAAAATTCACTAAATTTTGAGTAGATTCATATCTTCTGACTCGGTTGTGCTTCAAAGTGTACTACAAGGTTCACGGAATGATGATTCTATCACTTTGTCAAAATTATACAAAATTTTACTAAGTATGTGGCCATTTTGAGCCTACATTCTTGGTGCCTCCTGGGTGGATTTTCTTGCAAATCCAAATGAATCCAGAGTCTTATCCATTGGGACTTAGGAGTCAAAAATAATACTTATCTTTGAAGATATGTTTTAATGAATAATTTCCATACAAATACTACCCTCTGAAAACTCAAATTCTGCCTAGAGGGTAAAGGTTCAAATGGAAACCATGCCAAAAACATCATAGAACTCACCTGTTCAATTAGATATTGTGTCCATAATATTAGTATGACTACTACCTTCAAAAACTATACACAACTCTACCTCCTTTATAAGGCTTTATTTCAAATAATACCTTCACATGAAATATACTGCATTGTAGGCTTCATGCTTTTATTGCTTATTTCTAACAATTGTCAGAGTAAAAATAGAAATACAAAACTAATATATAGAAATACAAAACTTATGTATATATACAAATAGAAATGAAATGACTTAAGCGTGAGCCCCTCCTGGACCTGTAACTGCTCAATCTTATTATCATTCTTCTATAGCCTCTTCATCCTCATCTTCTTCTTCTTCTTCTCTATGTTCTTTTGAAGCATGTACTCTCTGATTATCCTCACTGGAGGTGTCTCCAAACAACTGGACCATTGATTCCAAATACTGAAGAGCCTATTTCTAGGCTTCCCCAGAGGGATTTGATGTCTCTTTAAGTTTCTTATAAACATATTGTAGTTTACCAACATCCTCATAATTAGCAGCATTCCCTCTAGTCAATAGATATTCCATGAGATATCGTAAGCGGGTTTAATCCATAATTAGTTTGGCAGCTTGTTCTTGGGATAGTGACTCTTCCAATGAATCAATTCTAGCCTCATCATATAAGTTATCCTTGATGCTTTTTTGGGATTCTTCCATAGATAACAAGTTGTGATCCTCCTTCCAGAGTCCTTTGAAACCAACGTAAACCATTTCCTCATTTATTTCAATGATGTTTTTAATTCCCCTATCCATCCTATCAAACAAAAACCAAGCTCTTTGAACTGTCCTATGCTTCTTCACCACTATTTTTGTAGCTATCCTGGCCAGATTCCATTACTTATTGGAAATTGGTTTAGCAGCATCATTGAGCCTATTACCAAACAACCTGTACATTTGTTCCATCGGAATCACCATAGGTTGTAACTCTCCAATTATTTGATACAAATTCTTCTGAATGGTGGAGAGCATTTGGTTGGCATCTTTTAGATAATCAATTATGAGTTGGAGACCTAAACATTTTTCTTGAACTTTAGAAAGCAACTCCTGCTTTATTCTTTTCAAATCATCTTTGGAAAAACCTGAGGACTTGGATTTCTCAATCTGAAGTTGATGCTTTAAATTTTGAATTTCTTTTTCCTGATCCTCATTTAGCTTCTTTTGTTCTTCTAACCGGTCTTTCAACTCATTAGCCTTTTGAAACTTTTCCTACCAACCCTTATCCTCTTTTCTCAGAGCTTTCTCTACTTCTTTTTTATCATTGAGGTTATTTTTTATCATTGAGGTTCTTCTTCTTGGAAACCTCTCTCTCCTTTGTTTCTGGGGCGCTCTTCGTCCTTTTACAAACTAATCATAAAATATCCATCTCATCTTTGAAATAGTCCTCTGATAAATCTCCTTGCACTACCCCAAGAAGTAATGATTGCTCGGTAATGGATTGTGATTTAGTTGATGTTGTAGGAGCAAAAGATAATGGTCTGAACCTAAAACTCTCATCCTTCTTCTTCCAATTAATATTTGTGTCTTGATTTTGTCCCCCTACAGCTAAACATGGAAGCCTAGATTTTGTTTCAATAACAAGGGTAATGACAACATTTTATTTATAATACCTCATTTTGTTCATCAACTTAGCCCCTTTAGGGAATTTCTCCACCTGCTCAAAAGTAGGACTAAAGGTTTTCAACACTCCAGTGGATTTTAAAGAAGATTTTTGATCTGTAGGAGGCTGGAGAAGTTCAGAATCACCTTGGGGATTTTTAAATATTAATACTATGTGCCTCACATCCTTCAGTCTCCAAGCATCAATATTCTCATTATATCTTTTTGAAAACTCCTTATCAATTTTCATTCCAAATTTATATTCAGTTTTTCCAATTTCAACTCTCATACGCCACCAATCCATAATCTTGGATTCATTCCATGGCCATTTATAATCCTCCTATTATCCTTATTTAGCAAATTTCTTCTTAGGCAGCATTTCTTTTTTCTTTTCCAACTTCGTCTTGGAGGAGGACTCGCTTTTTCTTTGTAGTTTTTGCTTTAATATTGTCAATCATATCCTTGGTAATCTGATGACTGGGTTGGTGATCAAGATCAAAATCTTCAATATGCTCATAAAAATCCAACCATGGAGGTAATTGATCCATATTTGAGACATTCCAGTCCAAAAGAGTACTCTCATCATTGTTTCTTCCCTATTCAAAATTAGCCCTGGGCATTTTCTCAAATTTTTAGGACTTATCTCCGTTTAAGATTTTATTTCTTGTAGTGAAAATATCATTAGGATCATAACTCCACCTCTAAGGAATATAAAATAGACCTAACCTATCAAGGTATTGATCAATTTTCTAAATTTACCCCTTCTTGGTGATGATGATATCGCTCAAAGTGCGATGGGTAAGCAAAGACTTATTTTTCTACTCGAACCATAGTTTACATCAATGTACTCTTGTTGCCTCAAATATTCCAAGGCAAAAATTCTCTCCATGATAAAGTGGGGCAAAAGGAAAGGTTTTTCCATGAAACCATATAATATTATGACCGTACCTTTAGTTAAAAAATACCAATCACCTTCCTCTGCATCTTTAGTCCTCAGAATATCCTTGGCCATGGGTGGCAATCTGGGGAACTTATCATACATAATTTTGAGGGTTGGTCCAAGAAATTCCAAATTGAATCTATAGTAAGATCCACTGGTTCTTAAGTGATTTTTCCAATAGTAAATCGGCATAAGTTCTTCCTTATTGGTCTTATCCTTGACCATAATCCACGACATTCTATCTTTCACAATGGCATAAAACATCCATACCAAGTTTGAGCAATGCCTAAAACTAGGAGCAGAAGCACCCCTCTTCATGCTTACTAGCTGTATATGTATTATTTAGGTGAGAAAGGTTGGCCAGTCAAAATAAATCACCCTTGTCCCTTTCTTTGATGCATATTTTTCATACATTCTCTCATTAGAGATACAGTATGCAACGACGATTTGCCAACCATGAACCATTTTGTCAGAGTCCAAACCCTCCATGCAAGCCAACATAGAGAATAGAATTGGGTTTGTGAACTTGTCGATGGAGATGGGTACTTCAAGTAACTCTTCTTGGGGTTTGGTATTAAGCTACTTTTAAACCCAATTCTTAAATGACTCACCATCATTTGCCTGCTTCTTTGTGGTATAAAAACCAGTTTGTTCAAAAACCCTAAAGAGTTTTCGTGCTACTGGTGGTTCGGACCCTAAGGCAAAGAGCTCATGACAGAAAGAGGTAGTGATGCTAAAAAGGGTCTTGCCCTCATGGGTCTTTACTACCTTGGCCAATGGGTCATAGAATTTCATTATTACAACTATCAACTCAAGACATGGGTGAATAGAATCACAAATATAAAAGTATAGATAAGAAAGGATGGAGCATCTACCTTCTACTGTAAAGCAGACTTCTTGTATCTATCATTCATGCTCTTTATTAGTCTCATCCTTTCGGTGATGGTCATATCTGTGTCTGCTATAGCCTTGGATTTATCAAGATAAAGCACCAACATCTTGTTGTCCATAGTTTCAAACTCCAAAACATCTTATGCAGCCTCAGTGGGTGATTTCTTAGGAGCCATCTTATAGTAGTAGGACTTTATGCACTGTAATCAATAGGGAGAACTTCAAAATGTTGCTATGCTTATTAATAGCCTCGTGGTTACTAAATGAATCTCGTGCATGAATTCATTAATTTTTATCTCCTGGAACATGTGTATTATCCACCATAAATGCAAATGTTGCACGATATCACTACTGACACACTTTACCATCCTTTCCATTATTTACTTCGATGGTTCAAAGGTGGCACCCTATCTTCTTATCGGTTAAATTTTCAAATTGTGCTTCTAGCTCATCACATCCCTTTGGCTACTCTTCGGTCCATGCTCGAGTTGGTTATAATTGAATGCGGGAGCACTCTCTAGCCTCCACGTGTCAAATTGGAAATTTTCATTCAGCTTCAGCTTGATTCTACTCCAGTGGCTTAAGAACCTTTCAAGTCCGCTTAGTACTTGAAGCTTGCATGCATGAAACTCTACCTCAATTCCACTTCGACTATCTCTAGCTTTGAGAGGTTCCTAGATTAGCGTCGTTCTTTGTCCTTATTTATGTGGGATAGAAACTAATAGACCACTCTGCAGATATCCAGATTTTCCAATGTGGATTTGAAAGTGAAATGTCGTTTCGAAGAGTTTTACACATCACTATGTACAGAATGGAACATTACCACGCATTTGGCTAATACTTAGTCATTTCTTGCAAATTTTATTCTCTCCTCTTGTTTTTTTTAGAATTCTTTGAAAAGAACCAGTTAGAAAGTGCAAAAAATAAATCAAATACAAAGAGCAAAAAGGAAGGGGAAATATTTGTACAATGTATATACATATGTTACAACGAGATCACTTCTTACATATAGTAGAGCTTGAGGTGAAAACCATTCACCGAAATTGGTTGTATGTTTCCCTTTGAATCCTCTAGTTGAGATAAATTAGACTCTTTAGCTTCCACTATTTTGAAAGGACCATCCCAAAAGGAATCAAACTTTTCATGCTTGCTTGGCTTTGCCCTGTCAACATTTCATCTGAGAATTGAGTCTCCAAATTGGAGTTTTTTGAACGATTTTTTTTCAAACCATGCTTTAATTTTCGATGAATGCTTTTGAAAATTATCATATGCTTGAGTTCTACTCTCTTCTAATTGCAGAAAGTGTGTCAACCTGGTTTTTACTGGATCCTCATCTAATTCTTCTTCTATACCAGTGCATAAGGAGAAGTTTTGATGGAATTTTTAATAGTAATATTGTCTTCCCATAGAGCATGGTCGAGCAATAGGTGCCAACTCCTTTTGTTACCTTCCAGAGATTTTATCAAAATCCTTAATAGGTTTTTGTTGGTAGATTCTGCAAGTCCATTACCTTGTGGGTAATAATTTGAAGTATTTTGAAGAGTGGTGCCATACTTGCTAGAAAACTTAATGTACTTGGCTCCTATGAAATAAGGGCCACTATCACTCACCAAAGCTTTCGGGACTCCAAATCTGGAAATAAAATTCTCCATAAATTTGATCACAAATTTCTAGTCTACCTTTTTTGTAGGAATGGACTTCACCCATCTGGTAAGATAATCTATAGCTATCAAGATAAACTTATGCTCTACTAAAGAATTAGGATTTATAACTCCTATGAAATCTAATACCCATTTTTGAAAAGGCTTCTCAACTTGAATAGGCTTCAGGGGGAATGAAGCATTTATGGTTCTTCCAACGTACCTTTGACATTTATCACAATCCTGGGTAACTTTAAAAGCATCATTGAACACAGTAGACCAATAATAGCCTACTCTTATTATATTCAAAGTTGTAACTCTGCCCAAGCTATGACTACCTACTGATCCTCCATGAAATTCTTCTGACTCTTTTTGTTGGTCCTTCAAATATTTTAGGAGAATACCATCCAAGTTTCTTTTGAACAACCATTCAAGTAGTAATACATATTTTAGAGCATGAAGTATATATATCCTTCTTTGATAAGGATTTAGATCATGTGGGTAGATCCCGGTTTGGAAATACCTGGTCATTTGGTCGATCCAATCAGAATCTATAGTGTGTATAATATCTATTTGATCCTCTTATGTTATCTAACAAGTTGTCATGTCGGCCAATGTTGAAGCATCTGTCAATCCTTGGCACAAAGCTCTATCTCTTATTTGCTTGGTGGGATGTATTTCTACATCATATTCCTGGATCTTAGTAATCCAACCAGCCTTTTTATCACCTAGGTCACCTTGTAAGATAAAACTTCTTACATCTGGATGAACCACATACATTAGGGTTTTTCTCTATACTAGATATTGTTTGAACTTTTTTAGTGACTTCATCATAGCAAACACTTGTCTTTCAATAAAGTTATATTTTACCTGATAATTATGTAAATTCTGACTCCAAAAGAACACAGGGTGTTCATCCCCTTGATTATCTTTCTGGGTGATTACCGAGGCATAAATCTCTTCAGCTCCATAAGCATATAGAATAAAATATTTATTGAAATCAGGATTTATCAAGACTGGGGTTGTAGCAATAGATTACTTGATGACCTAAAAAGCTTACCACCTAACCTCATTCCACTTAAAACTCTACCTTTTTCTTGAGTAGTTTAGATATAGACCTCACTTTCGTAGCACCCTAAAATTGGCGCAATAAAATTATAAAATTTACATTCACCTTAGTAAATAATTTTAAAATCAAATTTAACCTCCCAAACCACCCGTTAACCACCGGGTATTCCGTTTCCCCCTTTTTCACGCCAATTTTAGAGGTTGTTTTGACCGTTTGACGATATCGTCGCCGATCAGACGATATCGCCCCAGATTTGACGATTTCGTCTGGACTAGGACGTCCAGACGATCTTGTCGCAAAACTGAATTTGCATAGTTGGAATCTGTTCCAACGGGTCTCCAATCTGGGCAGAAGCGTGTCTGTGCCGTTGGGACCCTCCCCCGTTGGAGATCTCCCAAATTGGGATGATCTCCAACCTCCTACCTACTCCCTCTAAGCCTATTTAACCTCTAGGATTTTCCCTCCCCAACCCCTGGCTGAAATTATCTGCAAACTGATTCCCTCTACGTCAAAACATCCTAATCTTGCATTTGCACTAGTTCCACATCGATTTTATTGCAGGTACATCATTGTTTTTCAGTCGGAGCCAGCATCCATCGTCGTCGACGAACCTGTTCAGATCGGAGGCGATCCTGTCAAATGCGAGACGATTTCGTACTGATGCGAGACGATCTCGACTACAGCCCACATCGAGGCAATCAGTGCCTAGAGTTTGCTTTTCTCAACCTTTTCTTTGTCATTTTATTCTACAAATTAGATTATTTATTCAGTTTTATGTTATTTTGCATTTGGAGTTCACCCATTTAGCTTAGATTGCATGCTAAGTTCATGATCTGCTATTAAAGTACAGTAATTGGCTTTAAATTTTGTTCTTAAATATTGTTCAGTATTCATATTGCTATTTGGTGTAATTTGCCTCTGTTAGCACAATAGAATTTCTTGTATTTTGCATCTATTTTTTGATTTGCAGGTCTTTGACGAATTCATCTGACGAATTCGTCAAATCTCAGACGATTCTGTCAGTTTCAGACGATTCTGTCAGATTACAGGCGATTCTGTCAGATTGAAGGTGATCCAGACTGCTTCAAACGTCAGAATCTTCTTGAGACATCCGGATCAGGTATTTTTCATTGTCATTACGTAAAATTCTCTGTTTTCTGCTTTCAAATTTGTTTGTTGTATTCATGAAAGTTGCATTTTCATGTAGTTTTAATTTAGATTCATTCGGCCAAACCTAGGATATGAATGCTTAAGGTTAAAACGAACTCATCAAACACATTCCAAAACCTAGGCGTGGAAACTACCGCTAAATGTTTCCTGGTGAACCCACCATCCATCGAAAAATCACCAAAATACACCTCCCTTGAGAGGCGGGACCTTCGCAAAGTCCTCTCAGTCCGAGGTATCGCGACATCCTTTTCCCATCCTCCTTCCAGGCGCGGATCCTATAGCTTGAAGGTAGGGATGCAAAAAATTTGGAGCGATACATTTTGGTGAACCCGACGTGAATGCATCATAACCTTTTGAAAACAAAAACAAAAATAAAAAAATATATATATACAAGAAAAACAAAAACAAAATCATCATTTCAAGTTTGTATGTTTTAGATTCAATTCTAAATAGTAGATGCTAAATATTACTTTTAGAAGTACTAAAGAAACCATGAGTTTTTACTCAAATCAATATGAGCCCATTAGTAATGTTGGAAGAATTCAGCCAAATACATTTGTTGATTATGACCAACCTCATCCCTATTCAACATCACCTCCATCACACTCTTCTCATTTTTCATCCATAACCCAACAAAACAATCCCTTTGCCAATCCTCTTCATAACGATATTATCTATTCTCCCATATATCCATATTATGTCTATCAATCCACATATAATCCTCCTCCACCCTTTCAATATTCTTCTTTCAATACAACACATCCATTTCAACAAGAAAATACTTATTCTTCCAATTCTACCATGTACTCACCTCCTACATCGCAATCTTCCTATCATCATTCTACCCATAATAAAGAAAGTAGAGGTGAGAAACCATTAGGTCCTTTTATGACGAAATTCCTAAGGCATTTATCAAAAACCTCTCAAAAACCTTCATCACGTAAATTTACTAAGCTCAATCAACCAATGGATATAATTCTCAAGTATTTACTTGACACAAATAAGATTGAACTTCCTTCCATAAGACAACTTTGATACCACAGATTGGTTTAAACCTGAGCTACATTGTGAATATCATAGAGTAGATGGACATATGACACAAAATTGTAAAGATTTAAGATGTGCAATTCAAGATTTGATTGATAAGGGTCTTTTTAATATAAAGGAATTACAATCTACAACTGATTATAAATCTCCGAGTAAACAATCAAACTCCTACACAACAAATACCAATAATCAATCAAGACATGGGGATCTCCCAAGAACCCCTATTCAATTATCAACAACAAGAAACCAATCAAATATTGCATGTTAATGTGTCCCATCATGATGATATTATTAATATTGTAACAAAAACTACAAATGAGCAACCTCAAGTTCAATCAACTCAATCTGATATTCAAGATATGGATTCCTCATTTGACCAACCTTCAAAACTATCTTTGGCTCTAGAGAATGATCCAAAATGGAATGTAAGCATAGAAAGCTTATCTTTAGAATCAAAATCTCAATCTGAAATCCACTTTGATAACCAACAACAAGTGATTAATCCTCAAGCAAAGATATCCCTTTTAGAAGTATTACAAATTTATCATAAGGAAATTTTGTTCAAAATACCTAGCCAACAATTTGTTCCTCATCATATTTTCTCTAAGAACATAATTAATGGTATAAACCCTCTTGAGGTTAACCATATTTCATTCTATGATGAGGATATTCCTTCCTCTACTCCACAAGAAGACCCCTATCTTTACATTATCGGATCTAGTAAAGAAACACTGTTAAAGCTATCATGGTAGATAATGACTCCTCTCTTAATTTATGCACTTATCAATTATTCCAAAAGCTCAAATCAAAGGAAGAAGATCTTAATGAATCAAATGTTCTTATAAAATCTTTTAACAATGAAATTCAAGATCGTCAAGGTACTATAATTCTTCCCCTTAATATTGGATCCAAGATCCTGGATACTTTATTCTATGTAGGATATTGTCCTTCACCTTACAACCTACTTCTCCAGAGTCCTTGGATTCATACGATGAGGGTTTTCCCTTCCACTCTTCACCAATGTTTGAAGTTTGAAATTGCAAATAAAATTGTTACCATACATGGTGACCCAACACCATTTGAAGAATATTTAACGGTTGAAACATCAAGTTCTATACATTCTCTATTGTCACAATTATCTTCTATCCATCACTTTTCTTCATCCATATATGATCATCCTTGTTTACCAAATAACATCCATGCATATCTTTCACATATACTCTCTCCATCTTATCAAGACTTGGAATATAGTGATAAGAATGAAGAACTTTCTTATCCTTCTTACATTTTATTTTGTAACATGATCAATTTTACACATATAAAAGTCAAATCTTTTGCTACATTATTCTACATTATAACAAAGCTTTTGTTATCACTACCTTTTATTCATCACCTTCTATTCTTACCTTCACCTCAACTAGATTATCCTTCAAAACCTCCTTTGATTTTGAAGCAACCTTAGACATGCTATACTCAAATAAACCTTGTATAGTGTATATAGATCATCTTGTATATACCACCAATTTCAATTCATAAATTAAAATCAAAATACAAAAAAAATCAAAATCCTCAAAATAAAAAAAAATACAAATGCAACTAAGGACCTTAAAGGTAAATTTGAGCCCAACTGGCTTGGACCATACATTATTACTGCTAAATTTGAATCAGGAGCATATAAATTATCTACCTTAGATGGTAAAGAACTTAAAGAACCCATGAATATTTTGCATCTTAAACGTTACTATGCATAAATTTGGTCATTTCATCCATGTATATATTTGTTCAAAATTACTATCTTGTATTTCTTTCAATTTATTCAAAAACACCAAAAACATTCATAAATCTCCAAAAATCTTCAAAAACTATCTATTGCATTTATTTAAAGCACTAGTTAAGTTCCTTTTGCTCAAAAATAAAATCAAAATAAAAATCTAAAAACAGCTATATGCTTGACTCTTTCGAAACCAAAACAATATACAGAAGAAAGAGAGAGTCAACATTCTCAAAACTTCTCAAAAGTGTTTATATATATTTTCTTACAATTATTGCAGTTATATGTTTCAACTTATTTTGGATAAATTAGCATTTATTTTGAATCCCTCACTTGCACACTCACAAAAAAATAAATATCTTGCTTTTATCTGGCATGATTACTAATCTCTCTTATATCAAAGTTCACAAATTTCAATTAAATAAAGTTTGAGCATAGAGAATTGATCTTGTTATTTACCTAAACCAAGCACATCTTTTCACAATAAAATGATTATATTTGTAATTTCCATGTTTTGCTACATAGTAGAACTGATTTCTTGAGTGAAAAGTTTCCCCTGCTATCCTATCATGCACATGGTCTAGAATCTTTGAGAATTGGCAAAAGGACAAGCTCACCCCTACCCGAATAAAAATCCCTTGCTCTACAGCTAATCCGAGCAAGTATCCCTAGCAAATAAAAAGAAAAGAAAAATTCAAGAAAGAAGAGAAAAGAAAAAATGTTATTACAGCAATGTTCCAAGCATTATCAAGCAAAAGAAATACAAAAAGAAAAATAAGCAAAGTTCAAAAGAAAGCAAGAAAGCAATAAAATCCCTTTCCCTACCCTTTGAAAAGAAAAGAAGGGTTGATGAGCTTGAATCCCTGGAATTCTCAATTATTTGAAAACTGTGAGGTAAGCCCCATAACAGGTGGTTTGTGCCCAACTCGCTTGGCCTTGGGTAACTCCTAGCGTGGCGATATGTCTGTCACATTAGCGACCTTCTTTTGTACAGACCTATGTATGCTTATGGATTAGCTAGCTCTTGATAATCCGACCTACATAGTAGTCTAATATGGTTATATGCATCTACATCATGGTTAATGAACACTTATTTGGTTTCTTCAAATCACTTGTATCATAGTATCTTGCTCAAAGCTGGTAAATGAACAATGCAATTGCACACACTTTGTATTTGAGAGATTTTGTTTATCATTAGGATAAATCAAGATCGGAAATGAATGCACATATGCACATGGGATTCCTTATAAATCTAACTTTTGTCTTCAAAATACTTTGAAATATTATTTTTGCAACTTGTTTGGAATAATCAAGTACAATTATTTTTCACAAAGACAACTATAGAATTAGAAAAATCAAAAATTTCTTCCAAATTACACAAATCAAATCATATATATCTGGTTGACTTTCGCGACGATGGTATAGTTTCAAAACCAAAATTGGAATTTTATGCCTAGCGCAAGTCCTCATTTTCATCTTTTATGTTCATCAAAAAATCAACCATGCAATAAAACTATTTTTTTGGATTTTCGCGATGATGGTATAAGTCTATACCTACATATTCTATGCCTAGCGCAAACCATTGTAACAATTTTTATTCCCCCATTTATCAAAAATCATAAAAACCATATGACTTCATTTTACACAAATTATGCTTTTCAAAAGCAAACCCATTTTTTCACTATTTTTATGTCATTATGTCAACCTTCAACTTTGCAATGATGGTATAATTCCTAAGGAATTATTCACAAATTTTATCACACTTAGGAATTTATGCCTAGCAAAAATCATTTTAAAATATTTCATGCATAATATTTTTCATGAAAATCTGAAAACAAACCATCATCATCTCTCATCATTTGCACTATTGCACCAAAGTCTTAAGGCAGTCTCTTAAGCACTCTTTTACTTTTCGCAATATTTCTATACTGGGATTAGCTTGACGACCGAGTGAGCGGCGACTCCATGAAATGGTCTATAATAGCGACAATGTCCTTTGAAATTATTGTTAAAAGTCTCTTTTATTTTTATCAAATTATTGCATCACAAACAACCACTTTGTTACATCAGATTATTTCATTTACAATGTTATAGCATGACATTCAAATAATATTTCCAACGACATAATTACATCCAATTATCAAATCAATCAATCAAACATAAAAGCATCATAAACATCACATAACACAAGTCATATGATCAAAAACATATCATATATCAAACATAATTTCATTCAAAAATAATTCAAATATTTTTTGCTTTTCCGCGTTTTTACCTCAAACGTTCGATTTGGGTAAAAACACGGAGGGGCACCATAGTAAGTTGTCGTACGATTCGACCAAGAATCGTCGCCTAAAAATGGGTATAATTTTTTGCTTTCTCGTAGATCGAGAAGAACTCATCTTTAACGCATTTTCTTCGGAAAATTCGCTAAAGAGGGGGCAAAATGTAGCACCCTAAAATTGGCGCAATAAAATTATAAAATTTACATTCACCTTAGTAAATAATTTTAAAATCAAATTTAACCTCCCAAACCGCCCGTTAACCGTCGGGTATTCCGTTTCCCCCTTTTTCGCGCCAATTTTAGAGGTTGTTTTGACCGTTTGACGATATCGTCGCCGATCAGACGATATCGCCCCAGATTTGATGATTTCGTCTGGACTAGGACGTCCAGACGATCTTGTCGCAAAACTGAATTTGCATAGTTGGAATCTGTTCCAACGGGTCTCCAATCGGGCGAAGCGTGTCCGTGCCGTTGGGACCCTCCCCGTTGGAGATCTCCCAAATTGGGATGATCTCCAACCTCCTACCTACTCCCTCTAAGCCTATTTAACCTCTAGGATTTTCCCTCCCCAACCCCTGGCTGAAATTATCTGCAAACTGATTCCCTCTACGTCAAAACATCCTAATCTTGCATTTGCACTAGTTCCACATCGATTTTATTGCAGGTACATCATTGTTTTTCAGCCGGAGCCAGCATCCATTGTCGTCGACGAACCTGTTCAGATCGGAGGCGATCCTGTCAAATGCGAGACGATTTCGTACTGATGCGAGACGATCTCGACTGCAGTCCACATCGAGGCAATCAGTTCCTGGAGTTTGCTTTTCTCAAACCTTTTCTTTGTCATTTTATTTTGCAAATTAGATTATTTATTCAGTGTTTATGCTATTTTGCATTTGGAGTTCACCCATTTAGCTTAGATTGCATGCTAAGTTCATGATCTGTTAAAATACGGTAATTGGCTTTAATTTTGTTCTTAAATATTGTTCGGTATTCATATTGCTATTTGGTGTAATTTGCCTCTGTTAGCACAATAGAATTTCTTGTATTTTGCATCTATTTTCTGTCTTGCGGGTCTCTGACGAATTCGTCTGACGAATTCGTCAGATCTCAGATGATTCGTCGATTTGACGATTATGTCGGATTGCGGCGATTCTGTCGGATTACGAGCGATCCAGATCGCTTCAAACATCGAATCTTCTTCGGACATCCGGATCGGGTATTTTTCATTGTCATTATGTAAAATTCTCTGTTTTCTCGCTTTCAAATCTGTTTGTTGTATTCATGAAAGTTGCATTTTCATGTAGTTTTAATTTAGATTCATTCGGCCAAACCTAGGATATGAATGCTTAAGGTTAAAACGAACTCATCAAACACATTCCAAAACCTAGGCGTGGAAACTGCCGCTAAATGTTTCCTGGTGAACCCACCATCCGTCGAAAAATCACCAAAATACACCTCCCTTGAGAGGCGGGACCTTCGCAAAGTCCTCTCAGTCCGAGGTACCGCGACATCCTTTTCCCATCCTCCTTCCGGGCGCGGATCCTATAGCCTGAAGGTAGGGATGCGAAAAATTTGGAGCGATACACTTTCTATGCAAAATCAAAAATGAAGTTCCTGACAAAATTTATTTGACCTAGGAAAGACTGCAAGGTCTTCTGATTAGTAGACAAAGGAATAGCTAGAATTGCTCTAATTCTATCTGGCTATATAGCCATACCTTCTTTTGAGACCACATGGCCTAATAGTTTTCCCTCATGTACTGCAAAAAATGACTTCTTAATATTTAGTGAAATACCAAATTCTCTACACTTTTGAAAAACCTATTCCAAATGAGACAGATGATCATTTTTATCATGAGAAAACACAGTCATGTCATCTAGGTAAATCAAAATAAATTTGTTTATAAGTGTACCAAAGGCATAGTCCATGGACCTCTAAAATGTAGCTCCTGCATTAGACAACCCAAAGGGCATTCTCTGATAGGAAAATGTACCCATTTTATCGTGAATGTTGTTTTGTATTGGTCTTCATATTTTACCCAAATTTGGTTATATCCAAAGTAACCATCCAATAGTGAGAATCTTTCAGCTCCTACTACTATCTATAATATCTGGTCAATCTGAGGTAGGGGTAGTGATCCTTGATGGATGCTTGATTTAGATCATTAAAATCTATGCATAGCTGTATATCTCCATTCTTCTTTCTAACGAGTACCAAATTGGCTACCCATGTGGAATGTTTTATTGGATATATTATATTGGCATTTAACAGCTTTAAGAGTTCCTCTCTCATAATGGCTTCTATCCTCGGATTGACGTGTCTTTGTTTTTGTTAGAAAGGTTTAGAATCAGGTTCTAACTCAATATTATGTTGGATAATCCTTTTGTCATACACCTTAAGGTCTTCATATGACCAAGCCACAATATCTTGGTATTTTAAGCATAAAGTTTTAATCTCTTCTAATTCCTTAGGTGAACACTGGATCCTAATATTGAGCTTCTTTCCTATTTTGACCTCCACTTCTTTATAGATATTTTTACCAACCTTCATAGCTCCGAACTTCTTTCTATCTTCATTATCAAATAAAATTTCAAGGGTGACCAACCCCATTGGAATATGATTGTTTCTTAGTTGGATAAAGTCTTGTTGATCTATTTCCTCCAAGTCTTCCTCTTGGACAGTTGAGAGGCATGCTTCTCTTATCATAAAATCCAAAAAAAATCATCACTTTCAAAAACCTACTAGAATATCTGCTTGTCCAGCACTATAGGTCTGAAAACTATTTTAATTCCCTTGGTCTTCTTAGTTCTAAAATCTACAGGAGGGTTGAAATTAGCTCCCTTCGTTGCTAATGAATCTACCAGGAGATTCTCTTATCTACGTACAAAGCTTAGATTTAGGGCATCAAATGAATACATTAGGTACCGTACCCTATTCCTATAATCTTTTAAGTAATGGTGCTTATTGTTGCACTTATTCCTTATCTGATGGACTATCAACTTAGAATCACCATATATGTTCAAAATCTTGATGCCCATGCTTTCTTCTTGCATAAATCTGAGGCACACAACCTCATATTCTGTAGCATTGTTAGTACATGACCATGTCAGTTTGTAAGCAAAATTCTTTATCCCTTCTGATTGTGATTGTAGGACCACACTAGCCCCTACACCATTTCCACATTTAGCACCATCAAAGTGCATAACCTATGTTTCCTTGTTTCTTAGGGATTGATTAGAAATAGCAGGGAGTTTCTTTTCTAATTTATTTGTGATGATATATGTACCCATACCAGTCCCAAACTGACTATAATATTCTCTGAAAGGCAACTCATCTTCAATGTCTAGCTCCTCAATGTTTTCCACTAGCTCAAATTCCTCCAAAGGATTATAATTGCACATATCTTCTTCAATATTTTCAATATGATAAGCAACTAGTTTCTTAGTTATTATCCTTATCCTTTTTCCTTTGAAAGGGATTACCATGCTAGAATAATCCATGTACATACAACCCCCTAGCTTTACAGTAAACTCTCTTGAGAGGCATAACCCAAAATAGTGTTCTTAGTCCACCACCACTATCTCTTGTACCATTGTTACCTCGGGAGCTCTATGCAACCTCATCAATACATATTTAATAACCCTAACTATCTTGACAGGTGTTCCATCTAGTTGTAACACTCCAGGATAAGACCGG
Source organism: Wollemia nobilis (assembly GCA_028583015.1). NCBI lineage: Eukaryota > Viridiplantae > Streptophyta > Pinopsida > Araucariales > Araucariaceae > Wollemia > Wollemia nobilis. Next base: position 17,419 of record JAQPPZ010007269.1, on the reverse strand, counting down.
GTATACTCCATATCCATCTCTTCACAGACTGCCTTAGGCATAACTATGGTTGATGCTCCTAAATTAATCATACAATTTTGGACTATCCATTATTCCATTCTTAAGGATATGTAGAAAGGTGGAGTTTGTTATTTATAATAGTAGGTGTCATTTCTTTATTTTCTAATGGTATACTGAGGATGGTAGTGGTCGATCTATTCTGGGGATTTTTGTTGAGGGAAGCTTTAAGCAGGTCTATCTAGCCCGGACTAAAAATAGTGTTATATAGGCTAGCTTTTGATGGAATCATTTTCATCTCTTCAACAATGTTGTACTTAGACTTGGTCAAGGATATTTTTCCAATCCTCTATTTGTCTCACCATATTTCCTTTTGTATTGTTGGGTTGCCTCTAATATTTGTCTTTTCGTAATAGAGGGGAACCTGAGCCTTTATTAATCCTCACCTTTGGATCTCATTATGTCTCCTTTCGTTTCTTTTTCAAAATTTTTAGGAAGACTATCTATCTTCTCCTTCCCTCTAGCTTGAGGAATAGGAAAAGTGTCACTGCTTTGAGGAGGGGAGTCAGCTTTCTTTTGAGAAGGGACCTAGAATTGTCCCATCTTCTAGGGTTCTACTTGTAAAGCTTTCTTTCCAGACCTTGTCATAACAATAATTTGACTTTCTTTCTCTAACTTCTTTCCAACCATGATCTAATTAGGGTGCCATAACATATTAACCCCCCCTTCTAATTCCTTTCAACTTGATCCATGGCTTTTTTAACATTGTGTTGATACATCATATAAGACTGTGAGTCATGGGGGTCATTGCATATCAAACACCAAACATTTGCAAGAGTGGTATCTGTAGAACACTTCGACTCCTCATATGTTGCATTCACCCTAACCCCAGTACTATTACTAGGACCAATCCTTTGATATTTGTTTACATATGGAAATCTCCTTTGTTGTGACCTTTCCTGATCTCTCTTTTCCATTGAATTCATTTTGTTACTCAAAATTTTCAAGGTATTTTGTATATTCAAAATTTTGAGAAGGTTGAGAAGGAAGGGGAGGAAAATGAGGTGCGGAGGATACAGGTTTAGACCAAGTAATCAGATTCATTTTTAGAGATAGAGATGGTAAATAAAGGGGGTCCATGTAAGAGGGTTTTGTGGATTGATCCTGGCTACTATTGGTTTCTGAGTTATAGGGCAACACGGTTTTGGGGGGAATTATTTCTACATTGATTAGGATATTTTCAATATGGAAAACTACATTATAAACTTTGGGGAAGGTTTCTACTCCATATTGTTGTGTTTGTAGACCTAGCTCTGATCCCAGAGCTCAGATATAATACATATAATCCAAACATGCAGCTAGTATAGCAGTGGGGGGAATTCTCTTCCATGTTATGCTAAATCTTAAATTAAAATCTGAGATAGTTTCTTGCTGGGTTTTTTGCATGGTTGTAAACTAATTTAGTAGATAAAAGGGATCATTATATTCATTAAATTATTCTATGAATGGTTCAGCAAATGATTTCCATGAAGTGATAGAATTATCTTCCAGAGTTCTAAACCAATGCAATATCTTTCCATGAAAGGATAGGGCTAGAATTCTGACAATAATATTTTCTTCCTTTATGTTGTGGATTGCTGCCAGATTTAAGATATCTTGGCAGTGCTCATAAGATATTTTCTCAAATCCATCATACGTGGATATTTCCTTAGATACATCCTGGAGGATGGCATCCATTTGGGCTAATATAAGGGGCCCATTTGAATCCTAGTTAGGGTACTTCTGTAGTGGCTTATTAGGAGCCACATTTTGTGCCATATTTTTGGTTGTAGGTCTTCTTGGGGGAACTATTGGTTTTTCTTCTAGAATCTCTTCTTATTCAATAAAATCTTGATCCAAACTTCTGATAACAACAGCCCCTCTTTGAGGTAACTCACAATGAAAGAAATAATTAGGTGTTTTCCTCTTGAAATACCTGGTATACATGAAAGGGTACTAGTCTACAATAATTTTTTGGAGTCTTGTGACCGGGGATTCACCAGATGAACTTTATTTTCATTGCTAATAATATTAATATAATTCACCAAATATTAATTCCTTCAAGTTGAGATAACAATAACTCTTTAGATGGGTTTCATGTTCCTTGTGAACTTGTCCCACCGAGCATGCCAAAAACTATTGGGCACTAAATTGCACCAAGTTTTCACTCGATACTATGGCTGTATATCTTCCTACTTTCTATCCAGGATTGCACATGATAGCTACAACTCATCACTCAACATTGGATGGACCAAAACAGGGGTTTCTGATCCAACCTCTAGAGTAGGTTGGTTCCTTGTCAACTTAGGAAGCTGTTGACACAATTATGCTCACTTAGGGTGTGGAGTTTAGGGCAAAAGAAGGTTAGAGTTAGAGAGATGTAGATAATAGCGGACATATAGTTTAACAGCATTACACTACCATAAAAAGCTCCCAAAAAACCATACTAAATACATATACTCATATCAACATTTATCTCAAATCTAATTGTTTCATATATTAAAGCACAACAGAGAAATGTTGTAGCAAGCAATTTCAATATCCAGGGAATGATAATCCAAATAAAAAAATTCACCAAATACCTAGATTTTATAAAAATGTACTTCCTAAAACGAACTCAAAAGTAGATTTCAATTACTTATAACATCTAGTATTCCAAAATTAGGTGTAAACTAACCATCAAAGTATTTACAAAAATGCAACTAAATAATCCAAACCTCTGACATCAAGCATGAGAACATGAACTTGAGGTGAATATCAATGTATTGCTCCTTTCATTAGATTTTAAGAAATATTTACAATGGTACAGGAAAACACGCTAGAGTTGACCCTTAAAAATGAGGGTTCGACCTCTACTTATAGTTTTTCAAATTACAATAATCAAGAAGTAATACAAAAGATCTTGTTTTAATAGCACAACAAAGATATTTAGCTGCCATTATCTCATTGGTCCTTCCTTTGGGAATTTTTCTAAAAAAAAATCCACCATGGCAGCTCGAGGTCTCTACAACTTGTCAGTTGCTCAGTGGAACTAAAGTTTAGGCCGTTAAAGACCATGAATTTTTGTTGATCCTTCTTGGGAGTGAATTACCATTGTCGATCTGTAACCACCTCTGGTTTGATCTTTTGGAAAACCTTCGACGATTAATCTTCTAGTCGACTGTTACAATTTTGATGCAGCAATATCTTTAAACAACCAAGATTTGGTAGCCTAACATCCACCTTTGATTCTCTTCATCACATGATTCATATTCAATACGGTATAAGCTAAATGTCATTCTGCTTTAACATTGATGACATCATCTATCTTATCAGAAGCAACAAAATCTCCAATTTAGATCTCTGATATCTGAACATTGAATTCGCTCTAGGATCTATCATACTCAGCATTATCTTCTTCAATCTGTATTAGGATATTGATGATGTCACCTCTTTCTTATAGCTTTTGCGGATCTCATTTCGATCAGAACAAGTGTATTGTATTATAATCGCCAATCCAGGTTCGAAGCTAATCATATAACTCTTCTGTCATGAATTTGTACTTTCATTACTTCATCGTTCCATCTTGTCTTCATTCTGGAGAGTAAACACTTGTTCATTCTCCAAAATGCCATTTCACACTTTTCTACCGCTGACGTCATCATCTCCTTGAAAATTTTGTAGATTTGAGAGTAGTGCTAATCCGGAGCCAGAAAAAAAAAGAATCTTCCCAGAATCGGTTATTCAACATACTTAGTCATTTGCAAATATGCCATTCCACACTTTTTCATCGTTGAAGTCATCATCTCTTAGTAACTTTTGCAGATTTTAGATCTGCCATCATTTCGAAGTCTAAGGGAAATCACTTGGAATCGCTTCAAACATGAAAACTTCACTAACTATTGAGCATATTCATATCTTCTGACCCGGTTCTACTTCAAAGTGTACTACAAGGTTTGCGGAATGATGATTCTATCACTTAGTCAAAATTATACAAAATTTTACTAAGTATGTGGCCATTTTAGGCCTATAGTGCCTTATTGCTATGAGAGGTAATCTTCAAATCTCCGAGATTTTATGAGTTTATTCTGTCTTCAAGTCTTCTTATCGAATTCTAAATTCAAGCAGGATCTTCTCAAGATTTTGAATGTCTTGAGGTCTTCACTAGATTCTTCTTCATGGATTTGGCACTCCTTGCCAAATTATTCTTCACATATTTGGCACTCCTTTCCAAATTCTTCTCTTGGGCTTGTTATCATATGGAAACAATTATCCCAAGTCCTTCACTATTAGAGGCTTCTCCTTGGTAGTGGATTTCTCCAATGAGATCTCCTTTGATAATTTTTCAGTAAGGTTCTCCTAGCCTTTTTCCATGATGCTTTATGAGACCTTCCCAAGGTCTTTGATCTTGTAGCTTATGGTGGTCTTCTTTGAGACCTTCTCTTCAACCTTCTTCTCCTAGAATTTTTAACGGTGAGATCTTCTTCTCGATCTCTAATTATGTTGCTTTTGAATACGAGCAAGACTCTCCTATTCCTTATTCTTCTTCTTCCAAGACTGGAAGTTCTTCAATGATATTTTATTCTGATCTCTTTGATTTTGCTTTAGGTACTAAACTAATTCTGAAGAAGATACTCTTCCTAACTTTCTTGTAGGAAGTTTACCAACTCACTAAATCTTCTTTCCCTACAAAAAAGTATTAGTACTAAAATATTTAGTCTGCTTTTGAATTAGATATTCTCTTTAAATTCTTCTTTAGAATCAAGGCTAATGTGGTCTTTTTTAGTATCAAGGCTTTTGTGGCATTTTCATTACCAAGGCTTCTATGGTATTTTTTAGTATCAAGGCTTTTGTGGTCTTTTTAGTATCAAGGCTTCTATGACCTTTTATAGTATCAAGGCTTATGTGGCCTTTTTAATATCAATACTTCTATGGCTTCTTCTTCAAGGCTTCTATGGCCTTTTCTTCAAGGCTTCTATGAACTTTTTGTATCAAGGCTTCAATGGCCTATTATTCAACTATGAAGTTCTTCAATCCAATAATGGATATCTTCAATCTCCTGAATTCACCATGACTATTCATTAGAATTCTTCTTCCGTAGTCTTATCCTCTTGCACAAAGAACTAATATCTACACTATGAAGGTACATCAACCTTTGGGTAACAAAGTTGGAGTCTCCTAGATTTTTATTGTAGGAGTCCCAATCCTCTAAGAATTAATTTTTTGCAACAAAAGAAACTTTAGGCAATAGTTAGAAAATTCTAGATATCCTGGATGATTTTTCAATCTAGTGGATTAAATGCTAAGTCCTTGTCTTCACAAGTTATTTCTATAACTCTGTGGAAAATACTCTACTCAAATGTAATCTTAGTATTTTTGGAACTGGGATTTATTTCAATCATAGCTTTATGACTCTCCATAATTCTACCACCTAGACTATTTTAAGAGCTTTTGATAGTGGCTAGTCCAACAAAACATCAGATTGTCAAAAAACTTAGATCAAATTGTAGCGACCCTGGGACGCATGCACCACTCTACTCTATTTGCAGTATTATACCAAAAATAAAATGGAAGATCACAAAAAGCATATAACGTAGAAATCACAAAGGTAGATCCTTTTATTAATATTGAAATCCAATTACATGTTTGTCCCTCTTAGGGATACCCATTTTGATACAATATGACTACAAGTAGGTAGAATGTCCCCCTTTGCAAAAGGGTGGTGCACTTTTAAAGGCTTCTCGGTTATACACATGGAAATGTATGAGGGCTTACAGATGCCTCCTTCTCCAGGTCTATTTCCTAGAGGGATCCCTTTACTCGTGTATGCTTCTAATTTTGTCTGGTGAACCTGTGGCCCTGTGAGCAATGAAATAACAACATACACTTAGATGTTCGAGATTGCCTCCCCGGATGAGGTTATTAGTAATAAAAGAACTTAATGGAAATGTGATGAAATTATGCTATGAAGTTATGTAAATATATGCTAATGATATGAAAATATAAAGAAACAGAATAAAAGAAGCTATGTCTAAAACCTAAGCTAAGCTTGCGGGCCACTGTCCAAGATAGCGGCTGCTAAGGTAAACCTTGCTCTCTTTACCCCAAAGCTATGGGTCAAAGCCTATATCTAATGTTGAAATAATAGGTGTTAGTGGCCACTAAGGTAAACCTTGATCTCTTTTCCCCAAATCTATGGGTCAAAGCCTATATCTAATGTTGAAATAATAGGTGTTATGCTCTTCAATCCATTAGGGCTTCGATGTACACATGATATCCAAGGGAACTCTCTGAGTCTCAAAATCTCTCCTCAATGACCAAGATTGATGGATAAGAGATCTATGATCCTCTGGTGCTCTTAGGCTTACACATTTTATAGTGTGAAACCCTAGTTCTATGTCCAAGCCCTAAGAATGAATTTCTCATGCATAGTGCAAGTTAGCATGAGAAGCTTTTGTCCTTTGTCTATGTTTGAAGGTTAGTTAACTAAAATCTAACTGCCCACTTGAGTCTCCTATGCAAACTGATTGTTAGCATGAGAAGCTTTTGGCCTCTGTCTATGTTGGGAGACCAGTTAACTAAAGTCTAAATACAAACTCAAGTCTCCTATGTGAACTGTCATGAAAGGGAATACAAAGTTACTCTTGCTCACCTTTATTGCATGTAGACTACTACTTCCACCCGTGATTAGACTTTTTTGTTGGCAAAACTGCTTTCAGGGTTTAGCCATTGTTGCCTACAGTTGCTAATATCTATTCGTTGTTAGCTTGAGCAGCTAGGCTTGGATGGCTTAAAAATGCCCCAAATGAGTGGTGAGAACCACTTTTGATGCTTGGAAATTCCAATATTATGTCATATGATCTTGTGAATGTATCTATGTGACTAGCTCCCCTAAGCATGACACATTTTAGGTGTCTACAGATGCCTCTTTTTGCAATGCGTTGTGTGGAAAACACAAAGCTAAGAAAAAACGTAGACTGATCTATTTGTAGGGTGTATGGTGATCAATGGTCTGATCAACACCAGATTGCCCAATCATACAAGATGGTGTGCATCCCTTGAATAATTGCCTCAATTTTTGGAGGACTTAGCTCAGTGGCTTGGACATGTTAAATTGCACTCATTTCTCAAACTCAATTGGGTAGCGTCAGCCACTACATCAGTTTTGACTGGTAGGAGAGCTACAATTGTAGATGTCATGTCTGCTTATGTTCCCAGAAAACAAAGAAAATTAGGTGATTGTTGTATGCAATGATTCACAAGACAAACATGGTTTTGCTATGGTCGGGTGATATTTTGTTGACTTTTATTGTGATTTTCTTAAATATTTGAACTACCTCCTCACACAATAGATTGGTGAGGAATGGGCAATGAATGAAGCGATAAGTCGCTTGACCATTTTGACCAACTTGGTTCCTTTCTAGCATTTGTTCTTTTTAATGGGCAGAATCTTATCCAAGGGTGATCCCAATTATTTGTGATAACCATCCATCCTTATCTCGAGGAGCGATCCAGCTATCAATAGCTTTATTGGGGAATTTTGATGAGTGATTCTGTTTATGCCCATATTGCATCACTTTTGCTTTATGTTTTTGGTATCATAAGGGGAATTAGGATGATCCTTTCGTACCCATGGAGAAATCCAACCATCTTGGTCTTCTTCGGGGTTGAAGGGCGGTACATCGTAATCCCAAAATGAAATGTTTTTTCCTCAAGTGACCTTATGGTAACCTACTCATATCATTGAAATGCATGGAGTGTACATCACTGCAATCACTAAGTGGATAGAGTAAGTGACTGGATACGAGGCTTGCTTGATATTATGCTTTTATGTGATTTTTTTGTTATTCTAAACATTTAAACCATCAAAGTATGTATATTTATTTTTTTATGGGATCCCTCAAGGAGGAAGTTTTTATTTTGATTTGTGGATCTAGTCACTATCAAGTCCAATAGCCTTTGAGTTCCTGCCTATAGCCGCTATATCCTTGAGCAACCATGATGTTCAGGTCACTGATGTTAGCAGTGGCCAAGGCATAATTAAGGAATATATAAAAATTATATTTTCTAAGGTTTGACCTTTCACTTTCACTATTTCAAAGATTTGCTTTGGGAGCTCTGGTGTGACAATGACGATTGCGACTTTGGAGTTTGTTGGAATTGAGTACATGGTTGCGTAGGGCGAGACATCAACTACTAGAGGAGTCGAAGTTTCTTGGGTTTTTCTCTTTTCTAAATCCTAACCCTCTTTTCTCTTGTCTGAGTAAAACTGAACCTCACTAAGTAATGGATAAAATGAACCTCACTAAACCTATTGGTAATGAATAAACTATGTAGTTAGTCTTAGCTTACCTTTTGCTATGGTGGGTTAGTCCCCCTTTTTATTCTCGTTGCTTTGCCTTGGTAGTTTATAGCCTAGGGTTCCTAAGTTTTTTAGTTGCCAGTGCAGGGTGTTTGTAAATTTTGCTTTGAAATGGGTTCTGAGTGAGGGTTTATGTCCCTTCAATTGTGCCCCTTTGTTTTTTTACTTTTTTGTCAGTGGTTTTAGCCTAGGGTTCCTAAAAAAATTTTGTTTTTCACCTAATCTTACCATGTTAACCATTTTTTAACTTAGCTTTGATCTGATGCCTGCATGGGAATTTGCCTTTAATTTTTTTGTTTTTCCCTCCCTTTTATGCTTTTTATGTTATTTTGTAATATTTAGAATTTTTGTTCTTTTCTGGCCAAGGGTTCATGGGTTTGTTATATCGCCCCTCGATTTTTGTTGCTCAGAGTGGCTGGTTATGAGTCGTTGTCACTCAAAGCGGCCAGGTTTGAACCCCAATGGTCAAAATTTTTACCATTGGGTCTTGGCCGTTGTTGTCTCCAACGACCAAGTTTTGGCTGTTGTAGGTGATAGCGGCTAAACCCTTAGCCATATTTTTGTCCTTTTTATGATTTTATTAAGACATATTTTAATTTTTTTGTTCTTTTTGAAAGTTTTGAACCATTCCTGATATTTGTTCTACCCGACTATATGCGTTTATCCTTCATTTGTTTGGACTTAGGAGTGTTGATGTTGTTATGATTTGTTTGATTTATGCCTTAGACACATTGTAGTTTATGTTTTATTTTTCTTTGTTATTATATACTCTATGCTTAGGCTCAGGACCCAAAGGTCCTGCTTGAGCTACTTCCTAGCTTTGATGACACAGTCTAGGCATGGTTCAAAGCCCGTGGGTTACAGTATGTCATTAGGCTACCTTACATCATGGTAGATCAAGCTTACCTTATGACCATAGCCCATTGTTGGGACCCATGGACTAATACCTTCCACCTCCCAACTGGTGAGATGACCATTACATTGGAGGATGTATATAGGATATTTTAGATTCCATTTTATGGGGTGGTCATTGTCTCTTCAACCACTAATGATCAGGTTGTTGTTTATGCTCGGGTGTTTAGAGGACACTCTATGGAGGACCTCCAGGACACCAAGTCTAGAGGAGTGTCTATTAATCACTAGCATAGGGAGCATGTTTTTATTATGAGGCATGCCATTTTTTTTATGGTTATCAGTAATGTTCTTATCCCAGACTGCTCGAGTTTGAGGTTCCCATGGAACATTTTGGCGATGGTGTAGGATCTATTGGATAGCGAGGAGCCTATAATCTATGCATGGGATATATTGCTATTGGATCAGTGCTATGATGAGTTGTACCACATCCATCGATGAGGACGTGTCAACATTACCTACAACTTGCTCTTATAGGTTTGGGGATGGGAGCATATTAAGGTAGATCACCCTAAGGGGCTCCCAATTGAGATTACAGTGAATGATGCTCAGACATAGTGCTATGATACTAGATGGGCTTGAGAGCACGAGGAGCACAAAAGCCTCACTTTTATAGGGGATATGTCCCATTATATTGATGCTTTTACTAGACTTTTGGTCGAAGATGTCATATGGCGACCTTACCATGAGTTTCCTACTTGGGATAATCCAACTAGCTTTATTGCTAGGACACAGCACGGGTGATGGCTCATTGGCCATAAGGTTACCATCTGGGAGTACTTCTTCTACTCTCAAGTTCTTTGTAAGTATGGGTTGCAGCAGGATGTGCCACTGGTACCATTCTTGTATAGGTGCCTCATAGCAGATAGGTACCTACCTCCATGGTAGATTACAAAGATTTCAGACAAGGAGGATGCCCTAGTTGTTGATCCTAGAGTGCCTGGGGGAGTTATAGAGGCATACACTAAGTGGTGGGATGATCGGATGTGGCATAGTGTCGATAGCCTAGGGTGCAAGGATGATGGTAGGGATGATGGTGCAAATTTGATAGGACATAGAGTTCGATCCAGGATCGAGGTATGGGTTCAATCAATAGAGCAAGTGGTAGTGGAGAATATTGATATTCCTAAGGAGGAGGAGGAGGAGGAGCTAGAGCCTTAGGAGAGAGACTCTCCTTTGAGAGCACAACTGCATGAGGTCAATACTGAGCTTCAGGTAACTAAGATCTAGGTATAGCAGCAAGATGCTACCATTAAGTAGCTCACAACACAAATACAGGATTTGTAGGCTACTATTGGGGGTGGTGGTACTAGGATGCAGTTTGTTGTTCCTCCTTCTACACCACATGAGGTTCCAGTGGTAGGTTCAAGATTAGATGTGGGAAGCTTCAGTATTTTTTGGATGAGTATGAGGAGTGGATCTGGGGACATGTGGATCACATCACCATTCTTTATATGCAGCTTAAGAGGTATGGGATTGTCCCTAAGGAGCCACCCAGTGTGGGTGGTTCATAGGTCAGTGGGTGCTCCACCTCGTGGTAGTCTTCCACCCGTCCTATCCATAGGATCCAGACTCGAACAGAGATACCGATAGGTTCACATCATTCGACTCATGATACTACCATAGGGTGAGGTAGCACTAGAGGAGGTGATGTAGGAGGCTTAGGCCTGGTATTTTATTGATGCTTTATTTGATCCTTGATTCATTTTTGAGGTTGACTGACCTATATGACTATAGCCCATAGGAATTTTTGTACATCCATGGACTTGACACACATACTTTTATGATATCTTTGCATTATGACTTATTATGTGTATCGTTTATTGCTCATGTTTTTGTTGTTATTTTATTTTATGATATGATGCAATGATGGTATTATGCTAACTTTATGAATATGTTTGATGATAGATGATATTGAAGATGCTTAGATAGATGTGTAGATTCTTATATGATTTTATGATATGATGTGATGTATTTTGAATTTGATAAATGGTGAATTCATGGTTGTATGCAAATGAAAACGACCTACATGTTTTATGATGTGGTTTATGGATGATTAATGACTTGTTTTTGTGGATACGATGTTATTGTTAAATGCGTGTTTTAATTTTTCTTTAAGTGTATGCATCTAACTTATGTGATGGGATGGTATAAATGAACATGTATGCTCTAATCACTTAAAAAATAAGGAATGCACATGACATTTGAAAATATTAATGGGTGATACCATAGAAAGTAAAAATTTAATCATGATTTTAATCACTCTTATCATAAGAATTGACTAAGCATTCATAAATGTAATGGTGTGAGATGTATTTTCTTGATAATTTTCTGTAAATTAAAAGATATAAGGTAGTCAGTGGTCGTCTATATACTATTTATAATATATATGCGGTATCTATCCTACTATGTTGATACCCCCTAATTTATAGGATCTTATAAAGGAACTGATGGTGTGAATAGTGATATATTTTTTGCTATTCTTGCATTATTTTTGGTTTTTCTGGATACCCAACCCTCTAGTTTGCCTATCAATTATTGAATTGATCCTTCTAGGCTTTTTTGAAAATTTGGCTTTCATCATGGACCTTGATACTCATTATCTCTGTGTGTGTAAATGAATATATTTAGACTCAACCCATGCATTTCATCCGATGTTAGGCGGTATTCTTTTATCCCATTTCTAATATCAGGGATCCTCAAGTGTTTTATCTTATCCTTATGTTGGACTTAGTTGGACTATACCACTAGGCGGTTTTGAGTTACCTAAGCTAGCTCATCCACATTCAAATATTGGTCTATACAAATGCCAGGAGATTTTGTGGTGGACATATCATCATGCGTAAGGATTTTTCCTTCCAATTTTGTGCAGTGCTAAGAATTCCAAGGATTCAAGTTCTATTCCCATTTTTTTCTTCAATTCTTTGGGATACTTGCTCATATTTAGTGATGAAAATCATTGTTTATTTTTTATTGATTTTTTTTTCTTGAGCAAGGGATTTATGGAAGGATGAAACTTGTTTGAATAGTGGAAGGGATTTTTGTAGTGATGTTAATCACTTCTTTGAATTTTCTCTTGACTTTGGGATTTTGCTTGTTTTGATAGAAGCAAGGGATTTATGTAGTGATGTTAATAACTCCTTTCTGGGTAGGGTTTGCACTTGTCCTTTTGCCAATTCTCAGCACCTTTAAACTAGTTGCACAGGGGGATAAGCAAGGATGTTCCTTTTTGCTTTTGGTAACTTAGACCATTTTGTAGTTTTCGTATTCCCATGTATCAACTAGAATTTAATGTTTAAATTAGTGATGGGATTCTAAGATATGCTAGGCTTTTTCACCACTAGACCTTATATTCTACTAGCCAAATTGATAAGATCACTAGGTGTGTTTGAACTATCCAAAAAATCTTAGTATTTTATGTATAGAAACATTTTATTGTTGTGTTGAAAAACATAATTACATACTTTTTTTGATGGAGGTATGGATTTGAATATTTTTTGAAACAGACGGTGGCATCACTTTTAAGACTCTTGTGGCTTAGCGAATGCAATGGAAATGACAATGCAATTAGGTGGATGCAATATGTAAAATGCAATTGTTTTTGTATTTTTGATTTTTATGTTTTTTTTGTAATTTGCTTAATTTGACCAAAGGGCTTATTGTGCCTTTGGGGCTTTTGATTTTTTGACCAAGTAGTTTGAAGTACTCTTGGAGCGTTTTTCTAATTTTTGACCAAGCGGTTTGAATACCCTTGGTGCATTTTTTTTTTTGATATTTAATTTGACCAAAGGGCTTTAAGATGCCTTTGGAGCTTTTGTGATTTGATTTGACCAAAGGGTTTTAAGATGCCTTTGGAGCTTTTGTGATTTGATTTGACCAAAGGGCTTTAATATGCCTTTGGATATTTTGTGATTTGATTTGACCAAAGGGCTTTAATATGCCTTTGGAGCTTTTGTGATTTCATTTGACCAAAGGGCTTTAAGATGCCTTTGGAGCTTTTGTTTGATTTTTACCAAGCGGATTGGGTACCCTTGGAGAATTTTTGTTTTGATTTTGACCAAGCAGATTTTCCCTTTGGAGCATTTTTGTGATTTGAATTTTATGACATATTTGAATATTCTTTGAATTTTATGAATTATTTAAATGTTTTTGAATTTTTGAATTATTTGAATGTTTTTTAATTTTTGAATTATTTGAATGTTTTTTTTTGAATTTTTGAATTTTTCGAATGTTTTTATGAATTTTATGAATTATTTAAATGTTTTTGAATTTTTAAATTATTTGAATGTTTTTTAATTTTTGAATGTTTTTGAATTTTTGAATTATTTGAATGTTTTTTTTTTTTTTTTGAATTTTTATGTGTGAAATGCCTTTAGGGAAATAATATTGAGAGGTTCAAGATCTTCAACACCATCTAATGATATAATATTATATGCTTCAGGCCCCATTCTTTGTGAAATCATGTATGGGTCTATCCAATTTGCCATGAACTTGTCTCGTAGGTGCGGTGGAAAATTCAAATTTTGTTGGTTTTCTCTGAGCACTAAATCTCCAACCTTGAATTCCCTTAAGTGCACTTTATTATTGTAATCTTGCGTAATGCAATCTTGGTAAACGCAAATATGCTCTAAAGCATTAACTCTACGTTCATCAAGAAGCATTAACTGATCAAGGTGACCTTGCCATGTGGCATCATCATCTATGAAGTCTTTCAATGCTATGCGTAGAGTTAGAATTTCCAACTCTAGTGGCATGATGACCTCAGTGCCATATACTAGTGAAAATGGTGTTACCCCAATGGGCGTCTGTATACTAGTCTTGTATGCCCATAGTGCAAGAGGTAGTTGTATGTGCCAATCCTTATGATTGTACTGCACTGTCTTCCTCAAGATGGAGACTATTGTTTTGTTTGAGGCTTTTGCTTGCCCATTTTCTTGTGGGTAATAAGGCATTGAAAAACTATGCTAAATATGGCATTTGTTCATTAAGGCATGCACATTTTTTTTCTTGAAAGATAGCTCATTATCCGATATTATCTTCAAAGGGACCCCAAAATGACTTATGATATTGTGGAGTATAAACTTTGTAATCCTTGGTCCAGTTGTCAATGTTAAGGGGATCGCTTCAGTGGCCATTATGATGAATATGTGTCAGCCTGAGGACGAGGATGATATATTCTCTATCAAGTCTAGTCCCCATTGCGATAATGGCCATGCTGTCTGGATGGGTTGTAAGGCTTGCGATGGAAAGTGCATAATATTTGCATAATGTTGGCACTTAGTGCACTTTTTGACATACTCATAGGAGTCTCTTTCCATGGTGGGCCAATAATAGCCCATTCTTAGGATACGCTTAAAAATTGCCATGCCACTAAAATGACCTCCACATGTACCATCGTGAGCTTGTGAAATTGCCCAGGATGCTTCCTGGGGCTCAAGACACTGGAGTAGTACTCCACCATATCCTCGTCTGTAGAGGATTTCTCCTAGCAAGATGTATCTTTTTGCTTCTATTTAAATGTCTACCTTTCATTATGCGATTGTCCTAGTGGTACCATTTCTAGTCTTAGGAAATATCGTAGTTGGTAAATTCAATCACGATATGCTACAACCTCCATAGAAAAGACAGTCTATTCCTTCTATGTTTCACTAGTGAAAATAGATTGAGAAACAATCCTGTGGTGTATGGTAGTGCCACACTCTGCAGGACCCTAGAAAAGCAAGGACGCCCAAGGTACCGTTTGTAAGAAATTTATAGCTGCAAAGGACCAATATTGGCTTGATTCAACATTAATCATGTTGATTGATTCTTGATTGTCAAAAGCTTCATAGCGTATTGCTGAGTGTGAAAGCACCTTCACATGGACGATGGTAAAATTAGTAGATAGATTCTGAGGAATTAAGGATCCCAAAGAGGCCATGGTGTCCACAAATTTGTTTTACGTACGAGGTATTGCCTCGATGTCATACCATTCCAGTCGGGCTAGGCACGTGTCAATAAGTTCCTTGTAGGTTTTTAGGAGTGGGAACCTACGTTGGAATAGGCCTTTGAATTGGTTTACTATGAGAAAGGAGTCACCAAAGATATTCAATATTTTAATACCCATTGCTATGGTTGTTTGAAGTCCCAAGATCAAATCCTCATATTCCGTGTTGTTGTTTATGCAAGGGAAGTCTAGTTTGAATGATAAGGGCAATGGGACGTCCTGCAGTGTGATAAAGATGATCCCTGCTCTGCCCCCTTTTTCACACTTTGAACCATCAAAGAACAATGATATGTCTCTTTCTTTCTTGGGTTCTTCGAGTTTTTATGGATCTAACAATGCAAATACTGTATCGTTAGGCAACTCTATAGTGAGGGGCTTGTTATCCTAAAGAGGTACTTTCGCTAATTTATCAGGTATGACTTGTCCCTTAATGGACTTTTGGATTATGAATTATAGATCAAATTCTATCAACATCATGATCCACTTTATGGTATATGTATTATGATATGTCTTGCTCATCATGTACTACAAAGGGTTTTGTTTTGATATAACATAGGTTATATGGCTCAACATGTAGTGTCACAACTTTTGAGTTACAAAAACCACTGCTAAACATAAATTTTCAACATACGCATACCCTAGCTCATAGCTCACCAAGGTGCAACTAATGTAATATATTGCTTGTTCTTTGTCTTGTGCATTCTTTTGGGCTAACATGGTGCCCAATGCAAAATCAGTAGTTGTAGCACCCTAAAATTGGTGCATTTAAACCATCAGTAAAAAGATATAAATTTGAATTTTAACCTCAAAACTACCTGTTAACTGCTCACCTCATTTTTCATACCATTTTTAGATTTTGTTTTAATCGTTGGACGCGATCTGACGATATCGTCCCAAATCGGATGAATTCATATGGAACAGAATGTCCAAACGATTTCATCCCAAAACTAAATTTTCATAATTAGCCTCTATTTCAACAACCTCTCCAACTCGAGCAGAAGTTTTTTTGCGTGATTGGATATTCCTACGTTGGATATCTCCCATATTGGGATGATCCCCAACCTCCTAACCTCCCCTTAATCCTATATAAACTTGGGATTTTCCCTGCAACTCTAGTTTTTTGCTGTGTTAGAACATCCTCGCTCCCATCATTTGTATTTGTATTTTTAGATTTTATTGTAGGTTTTTACTGTGTTTTATCCAGAGAAATCTCGGATCGTCACAAGTGATCCAACACGATTTTAGACGATCCTGTCTAGATCGATGACGATATCGTACGATCATAGATGATTTTGACTGTAGTTCAGATTGGGGGCAACCAGAGCCCTAAGTTTGCATTTTCTACCTTTCTTTATTATTTAATTATGCATTAGATCGATTTATTTTTGTTCTACATCCTGGAGTTCACCTCATTTAGCATATTTGCATGATAAAATTTAAAATAAGTTATTAAAACAATGCTTCCCATTTGATTTGCTATCTGGATTTATTATTTAAGCATCTATACTATTATTTCTATCATTTTGCATCATTCTTGCAATTGCATTTTTGGTTTTTGGTGTTTGTTTCCATGATTGCAGGTTTTTGACGTCTGACGAATTCGTCAAGTCATTGATGATCTTGTATGATCTTAGATGATTGCCTATGATTTGGGATGATTATGTACAATTACAGATGATCCTGTCATATTCGGGATGATCTGGACTCCTACAAGCTTTAGAATCTTCATCAGACATAAGGAATCAGGTGTATTCCTCTCCATTTCACATAGTCTCTGTATTTAGGATTCATTCATGTTTTTTATCTTCATATAAACCTAAAATTTCATATATAATAGCTTAGATTCATTTTTGCCAACCTAGGAATATGAATTATTGAATATAAAATGAACACATCAAACCCATTCTCAAACTAGGCGTGAAAACTGCCACTCAAAGTTTCCTGGTGAACCCCACCATCCGTCGAAAATTCACCCTTATACCCTACCCCCGAGAGGCACGACCTTCAAGGGGCCTCTCTGTTTGAGGTATTATCCCATCCTTATCACGTCCCCCTTCTAGGGCACGGATCCTTTAGCCCGAAGGTAAGGGTGCAAAAAATTTGGGCGATACATTTTGGTGAACCCGACATGAAAAATTTTCTAT
>JAQPPZ010007259.1:0-89572 GCA_028583015.1 Wollemia nobilis | reverse complement strand
TGGTGGTGTATAAAATCCACAATTCGAGGTCCTATTGTACTGGTTAGAGGAATGGACTCAACCCACTTTGTGATGTATTTTGTGGCCGTGATGATGAATGTATGTTATCCCGAGGAAGGAGGTAAAATTTTTCCAATTAGGTCTAGGCCCCATTGTGAAAACGGCCATAGAATTTATACAAGCAGTAAAGCTTGTGATGGTACATGAGTTAAATTAGCGTGTGCTTGACATTACTTACAATTTTTGACATAGTTGCAACAATTGCGTTCCATTGTGGGCCAATAATAACCCATGTGTAAAATATGCTTTGCAATGGCCATCCCACTAAAATGACCTCCACAAGTACCATCATGGGCTTCAGTTATGGCTCTTTGAGCCTCACTTTTTTTGAGACAATGAAGAAGGATTCCATCATAACCATGTTTATACAACACATCCCTAAAAGAATAAAATGGGTTGCTTTTTACTTGAAAGAGCATTTTGTAGATCGATACATATCAAATGGGAGTGTTCCAAATTTTAGAAAGGCCACCATTTGGCTTGACCAAGACTCATATGGTTTCGAATGGATAAAGCAAATATTTTTTCATCCTTAGGATCAATACGAACAATGGCTGCTTTAGATATTGTTAAGATTATTAGGGGATGTACCTCTCCTAAGTCATATTTTAGAATCAATGATCCAAGAGAGGCCATCACATTTGAAAATATATTAGTCAAATGAGGCAAGTTGTTGATTTCATACTATTCGAATGTTGAGATCAATTTCATTGCTACTTCATGATAAAGTGTAATGGTAGGTTCTTTGCATTGGTATTCTCTGGTTATCTATTTGATAACAAGTTGAGAATCCCAAAATATCCTAATACGCTTGATACCCATATCTATAGTAGATTGGATACCTAAGATTAAGGCTTTGTACTATGCAATGTTATTTGTGCATGGAAAGTCTAGCTTGAATGATAAAGGGATAGGTATCCCGTGAGGTGTATGAAAGACAACTCCAGCACCTTGACATTTCTCACACTTAGATCCATCAAAGAATAAGGTGATATCGATGTCTTCCTATGGAATGACATCTTCTTCTATTTCAATGACAGAAAATACCGAATCATCTAGGAGCTCTATAATCAAAGGATGATCACCAGGTAGTGAAGCTTCTGCAAGTTGATCGGCTATAACTTGACCTTTAATGGATTTTTTGTTGATAAATTCAAGATCAAATTCTATAAGGAGCATTATCCATTTAGCAGTATGAGTGTTATTGTAAGTGTGAGGCATCATATAATGCAGAGGATTTTATCTAGCTATGACATAAGTTGTATGGCTAAGCATGTAATGTCAAAGTTTCTTAGTGGCAAAAATCACTTCTAAGCACAACTTCTCTACATAAGTGTATCGGGTTTCATAACTTACCAATGTTCAACTAATGTAATAAATGGATTTCTCTAAATTTTGTTCATTTTTATGTGCAAGCATTGTCCCTAAATCAAAGTCTGTTGCTAAGACATACAGATACAAAGGGATCCCCGAATGAGGAGCTAAGACTGGTGGAGAAGCTAGGTATTGCTTGATATCATCGAAGTATTTTTGAAATTCATATGTCCATACAAATGACACCCCATTTTGTAGCAGGTAATTGAATGGCCTACATTTATTAGAAAGTTACACAATAAAACATTGGATTGATTGAATATTTTCTTGTAAACTACGCAATTCCTTAATGTTATATGAGGGAGGCATTTCCATGATGGCATTGAATTTATTTGGGTCCACTTAAATACCTATTTTGGATACAATGAATCCTAAAAGTTTACCTGAGGTAAAACCAAAGACACACTTTTTGGGAATTAACCTCACCTTATGTTCTAAAAGTCGATCAAAAATATTTTCCAATAAACTAATGTTCTTTTGTCGAGTTTTGGATTTAGCCAAGAGATCATCCACATTGTCTTTGATAATATTATGCATGTAACCATGAAATATGTAATTCATGGCTCGTTTATACATAACTCCTACATTTTTGATGCCAAAGGGCATTGTGTTGGTCATTAGGATTTATGCAAATTTGATTATATCTTGAAAAACCGTCCATGAGGGAAAGCATTTCATGGCCAGTGCATGTATCGACAAGAGTATCAATGTTTGGAAGAGGAAAGTCATCCTTAGGACATGCCTTATTAAGATCTCAAAAATAAATGCAAACATGTGTCAACCCATTAGGATTACAAATGGGTACTATGTTTGTAAGACACTCAGGATAGTCAATAGGAACAATGAAATTGACATCTAAAAGTTTTTGAAGCTCTTCCTTGACTAAGAGGGCCACAGTAGGATGCATCCTTCTAAGATTTTGTTTGATCTATTTAGCATCAGGATGTAATGTGAGGTTGTGAACCATAAGACTAGGATCAAGACCAGAAATATCCTAGTAATACCATGCAAACACATATTTTTCTTCTTTAGGAGAGAAATGAATTGCTCTTGTTCATCGGATGATAGGATTTTTCCAAGCTTGAGAATTTGGGGATTTTCAAGATCTGAAATAAGGTTTACTTTGATGTTATATTTAACAGACATATGTAAACATTCCTCAAGTTGATGTGGTGTTGGGATAAGATGAATGTCGTCTAAGATGTCATCCAACTCTTCCTACTTATCGTAATCTAACTCTTCCTCAAAGACCTCAAGATTATTGGTAGACGATGGATGTGAAGGTGGAGGGGAAGGAGGAATGTAGTTGGTAGAAGCCCGTAAAAATTCCTCAGATAGGACGAATTCTAAAAAGGAGGGTGGGAAAGAAATTTGGTTCATGTCAATAAGGCTTATGTCAATTGAAATTGGCTTAGTCGGATTGTATGGATTGTAGAGTGGGGTGAATAAATAAATAGGATTCATATTGACTTAATAGGAGAATATATGGATTGGAAGAAATGATGGGTGGAAAAATTGGATTGGAACCTATGTTGAGGCTTGTTAACCCTGAATAGCAACAACAAAACATAAAATTAAATGTTATGTACATGCAAAGAAATATTTTGTTTTTGTTTTGTTTTGAATGTTTTGATTTTTTTTTGAATTTTTGTTTATATACATATGTTACAAAGTTTGGCTTGGCTGAATGGCTCAATCGAAATCGGCCAAGGAGTGGGTCAGATTTTTCTTGTGGAAGAAGCAAGTGAAATATGAGTTGATGGATGGAAAAAAATTTGAGGTAAAACTCATCCTGTTGGGTAAGGGGTACAATGGGCTGAGACTCCTCTTCAGAATCGTTAGAAGCATTGGACATAAGTTCATACTCTTCATAACATTCATCATCAAAAATTGGAAGTGGGTAGGCAAAATTTAGTGGATCTTCTTCTTCATTGAAGCTAAGCTCTTGAACAGCTTGTTCCAAATAAGTAGTTTAGAACAATGGAAGGGGAGATTTGTCTTCTTCATTTAGGCTAAGCCTTAGGAAGGCTTGCTCAAGGGAAGCGAGGAAAGTGGGGTATATACCAAGATTGAATGACCATGTGCTCCTCGATATGGGAAATCAATTATGTCATGTATCCCTTATTCATGGGAACCTAGACCTTGACCTTGCCAATTGACTATGTGGAACCTAGACCTTGACCTTGCCAATTGACTATGTGGAAGAGATGGAAATTTTATCATATTTTGTATGTTGGCATGTGTTGGATCTTTTTGTTATTTGGGAGAATTTTCCTCAATTGAGGAATCAATACCTCCATAGAAATAGTTAATACTATTAGGAGTGGAGCTCATATCATAGACAACACCTATGGTTAAAGGAGGGTCATGTGGGTGACCCAAATCCTTGGTTGTAGGGATGGCAAGTGGGGTAATGGTAACATATTGGACCATGTATTAACTAATACTAGGACTATTGATGTGGACCTCAACTTGGGATGAGGTGGTGGATGATTTAGAAATGGATGGCTCAGGATTGGAGGGGGCCTTGGAAGGTGGTGGAGAGTTGAATATATCACAATCAGAAAGTTTGATTTGTGACACATCAACTGATGGAGAAATATTGGGTGAGGGCTTGGAATTAGAAGAAGGTGGATGAGGTAATGATGATGGAGAAGAAAAGGTTGTAGAAGAAGGGGTGGTTGAGGTGGATGATGTGGCAAAAGTAGGTTGACCTTGACCACATGTACAAGAAGAAATGGATGATTGAGGGGGTTTCGTGATGGGTAAATCTTCAAAAATAGGAGATTTGGAAGAAGATGTGGATGGATTGGAATATGAAGTGGATGGATTTTAATATGATGGGGATAATAATAGGTGGGTGGAAGGCAATATGGATTCATATGGGTTTGAAATGAAATTACAATACTTGAAAGGTTCTACATCCACAGGGATGCAATGGACTTGACCATCATGAACGTATTTCAAGCATTGGTGGAGAATTGATGGAACATATTTCATCTCCCTCATACAAGGTCTACCAAGGAGTACATTGTATGCCATGGCCCATTATAAGATGTGGAACATAGTATTCAACGTTTTGATCCCTACTTCAATGGGTAAAACATCAGTGCCAACTATGGTACACAAAGCATCACTAAATGCTTTGAGGGTGAATGAGGACTTGGAAATATGGGAAGGTGGAAGTTTGAGGTGGCTAAAGGCAGTGGTAGTGATAATATTGATGGATGAGCCGATATCAATTAGGACTCTCTTAAATGGATTTTTGTCTATCAAAGCCATGATATGCAATGGAGGATCTACAGATTCTAAGGTCATTGAATTTATTTCAAAGTCATAGAAGGTGATGGATGACTCCATGCATTTTATAACACTCCCTACAAAATTGTTGAAGGCATTAGATTCTTGAGCTTCAAAATCAATAGACTTGAGAATTTTCATTAGAGCTTCTCTATGCCTAGGGGATTGTTGGATGAGCTCATATATGGACAATTTGGCTAAAGCCATTTTCAAACTTGTAGTTAACCAATTGCTTAGGGATACCACTAGCCTTAGAGGATGATGGATGGGATGATTGGATGGAATAGAAATATGGATTGGTGGGGATGGATTTGGAGAGGTTTGAATGGGTGGTGGATTTGAGGGTTGTGACACGTTTGGTTGTTGGGAATTTTGTCGATTTTGCCTTTGACCTCTTGTGAATAAATGGACCGCTTCTACAAAATTTTGGTAATGTTGAACATGATTACCTTGATTAGGAGGTGTGTATGATTATTACCTCCTACATTAGTTTGGGTCTCATCATGATTCAAAATAGGTGTTTAAAAACTTCCCAAGTTCTGGTTTTTTGGAGCTAGGGATTACCCACCTTCATGGACCCCAAGTTTATGAGATATTTTACAATATTCTTAAAAATGTTGCAAGTATTGATATCATGACCATTTTACCTATGGTATGGGTAAAGTAGATGTTCCTTATAATTTTTCCCATGTTTGGTAGGCTCATCGAGCTTTATTTTGGGTAAATCCAACTTGTTTGTGTCATAAAACCTTCAAAAGAGGGCAGTATACAACTTCATTAAAGGAGTGTATTGGCATTTGGGTCGAGCGTATTGTCGATGGGAGGGGTTTTCCATAGTTGGTGTTGTGTTTTGCACTGTGGGTGCTTGAGTTACTGCGGGGACCGCATGATAAGCAATTTGTTGTGGTTTTTGTATAGTTTGTTGAGCCATTATGGGCTTGCTCATCACAACTTGATTTACTTGATTAGATGGACTAGCCGAAGAGGCTTGTGATGACTTATTTTGGCCTGATTGATTATTTCTAAATTGGCCCTTATTCTGCCATTATTTATTTTTAGGTTTAATTACGCCCTCTTGTATTTTTATCTCCTCAATGGTGCTAGCATGTGCTAAGGCTTCTTCAAATGAACAATAAGTATGAAGCTGAAGCATCCAAGAGATGGGTTTTAAGCAAATATTGATAAATAATTTGATGATTTCATCCATTGGGAGGGAGAATGACAATTTTTTAATGACTACGCTCCAACGGTTTTCAAAGTCATAGATAGGTTCATCATCCCATTGTATTAAGGTGTATACATATAATAATGAAACCTTATTTTTGATATTTAGGACAAAATGCTTGAAGAAAAGTTCAATCAACTATTCAAAAGTGTAAATACTATGAGTTGGTGGCTAATTAAACCACTCTATGGCATATCCTCCTAATTTTTGATGAAATATTCAAAGCATGAGAGCATCCTATGTTTGAATCCAAAAGCATGCGTGAAAAAATGAGATAACATGCTCCTTAGGGTCCTTGGTTCCCCTAAAATTTTCAAACTTTGGTAATGTAAAGTCTGTCGGATATGGCGATGATTGTACCGAAGGATGGATTGGTTGATGGATCAATTGGCTTAAAGTTAATTTTTGTATTGACATGCCAAGAGTGTTTTGCATCAAATGATCTATTTGTTTTTGCATGGCCTAAATCCTAAGATATTCTCCAGGAATGTGGAAGCCTTGGATAACTTGATGATTTGGAGATGAACTAGAAGAAAAATATTGGGGTGTGATTAGATGATTTTTATGGAATTTATTGGTTTTAAATTGATTGGGGGAAGATTTATGGTTGAGAGAAGGATAATATTGATGAGGAAGAAGGTTTTGGAAGAATTGGTTGGGTTGGCCAAAAGAAATTGTGACTGGAGAGGTTGAATTTTGCAATGGGTGTGGATTGGGGATGGACACCATAGAAGATTGGGGTACCCAAGTTGAATTTTGGTTGGCCTTGGTTGGTTGGGTTGAAACTACAAGAAGTGTAGGATTTACATGAATTTGTTGTCTAGCATTTTGATGTTGTAGAAGCAATCTATTCACGAGACCCGATATGTCCTGAAGTTCTTGTTTGGATGTAGAAGAAATTAACAAGGCCATAGATAGATTAGAAGATGAAGGTATGGATGTGGATGGATTAGATGAAATGGGCATGGAGCAAGTTGCACTTGATGTAGCAACTTGGGAGGTTGGTACCTGTGAAGCAGCATTAACATACTCCTCATACAAAGGATTGGAACATATTTGGGTATAGCCATATGGATAATGAGTGTTAAAAACACTTGGGTTTTGTTGGGATGGACTAGGAGAAGAGGAAATACCATATTCATAGGTAGAATTAGGATATCCTCGGGTGGGTTTGGATTGATAGGAGATATCCAATTTTTGTTGTGCAACATAGTCTTGGCTAATGGGTTCAAGAACATAGTTAGAAGACCTATAGAGGGCCTCTACTTTGTCCACATCATTTTGGATGGATGGTTGCTCAATATTTTGGGTAAGGAATCCCTCTTGTGGGATATATGGGTAAATGGGCCTAGATGGACTAGGTTGGATAGAATTGGAAGGGTTGGCTAATGAAGTACTAAAGTAGCGGGTGTGTTCGTTGTATTTTCCATTAAATTATTTTGATTTAATATCTTTGTTTTATTTCAAGTTAAAACCATAAAGTAATTAAATCAAAATGCAATTTTAGGGCTACCCAATTAAATTTCCAAAACTAAAAATAGAGATAAACAATTTAAAAGAAAAGAAAACAATCAATCCTAAGTTTCACTTTGTGTGGCTTACCTCATTCATTTATTATCTCTTTTTATTGTAAATTCCTTTTAGAAATGACAATTTTGTGTATTTGATGTATCCTAATCTTGCTTAATGAAAAATAAAGGTGAAAAACTATGGTTGGATGGGGCAACGAGATTCTTGTTGGTGATGAAATCCAACAAGTTTTCTCAGGGGTAGTCTTAAGGTGTCTAAGGGAAGAGATTGGTGGATGGAAATTATTGCCACCGTCACCAAACCTCAAGTAGCAATCGGTGATGAAATCTAGTTACTACTATTTAGAATGCATCGTGCTTGTGTGTGATAATTTTATTTTGTTTGTTTTCTATTGTGGACAAACAATGTTAAAGGTAATAGATTTCATGAATCTAAATTAGAATCTAACACATAAATGCAAATTTCTTCTAAAGAGTGTGAAGTACACCGCTTAAAATCCCCTACCTAGATATCAACCAGAGGGTTTGTCCACCTCTCTACCATAGGAGTCACCCAAGGGTAGGAATACTTTTTGCACTTAAGTATTGTTCCTACTTGATGAGTGTCATCAAATATTCATCATTTAATCATTATGTGTCAATCCAAGGCAGTGTCCAAGGCTATATACGAAAGTAGGGCTTAACATACTAATTTTTAGTTCCTTTAGATCATGGCTTTATTCATGGAATAGTTACAGATTGGGGTATTTGGGGTCTCATTTATTACTTCTAAAAACTAGAACTAAACTCCTACTTATCCTTGCATAATTGAAATTCACACTGTTGTAGAAAAATAAAACTAAACTATTGCAAAGTTGAAAATAGTAGAATTTAATTGACAGGAAATTACAAAATGAAATTGCAGCATTAACATTCAAACTGGTAAATAATGAAACTTTTTGAAATTGCAAAAAACAATGTCACTTTCTGAAATGGAAATAACATTCAAAAACTGATAAATAAAGTTGCACAATTTGTAACAAATTAGGCTGACAAGAAATTATGGAAATATTGCAAATTCTGAAACAAATTAGAAATAAAAAGTACTATGTTAAATTCTACCCTATATGAGTTATCTACCATGCATTCAAATGCCATATTATCCTAATCACTAACCATGCAAAAATTGTCAAATCTCTGCTAACCTGCTGCAGCTAGAAATATCAAAATTCTGTTAGGTAAAAACCCTCCTATAGACTTGGAAGTGGTCCTTGCTTCCTAAAACAAAAGAGGGCAAATAAACTTGCTCTAAACTATTAATTATTCACACTCAACTCAGAAGCAAACATGAATGTCAAATATTGCACCTTTATTTCATTCTTAGCAGCATGACAACAGTGCACGAGAAGATCTACAGGCTATTGTGTTGCTGCAATACATAGTTACAACACTTAAAACAATTCTAACTCTTATCACTTATTTCCTATATTCTTCTATATGCTCAACCAAATGGGAGAATTTTATTTATACAAGTAGGATACAACATTGATAAGGTTTTGTGTTGCCATGTATGAATGTTACAACTATTACATGACTATTTCCCAGAATGCAGGGATTAGGTATATTATCTCTTATCCATTCCATCTGTTGGGCTTCATCCGTTCAGGTACAGGTGTTGGAAAAGATAGGGATATCCCTAAAATAGCTGCAACCACTGTTTACCACCCTCTGTTGCAATTAAAGGCACTTTTAACCCAAACTATTACTTTTGCGCTTATTCCAAAGCTGCTTTGAAATATCAGGCAACATAATAGAGTTTATATTAATTCATGCTCCAGAAGCACATGAGAATAGTTGTGATGGTGGAAATAGTCTCCATAAGTACCTAGAAGACTAATTCCATATTTTGCATGAGCTAAAGTGGACAAATTCCAAGCCATGTTGTATATGTACAACTGGCTAGAATTTGTATGGAAAAGTTCATGTTTTCTGCACAATCAAACTGTTGACAAAGTTTTGGCACCTTTTGGTTATTTAAAATGGTTAAACAATGGGGAAAGCTTATCAAAGAAGCACAAAACCAAATAGGTAGTAGCACCTTAATATTACAACATTAACTTAATGCAAAATATATTAAATAATACAACTAAAACAGATTATAAAACATAGAGAAATAGTCAAAACAGGTCATATGCACTTTATCATTCCAATATGCAAAAAACATCATATAATGCATAGTATCACTAAAAATTAGTACAAAATCATATCATAAGTGGTTCCAAATAGTTTAAAAAGTTATCATAATCAGTATTTGTGATGCGTAGTCATTATACACATCATTAATTCTCAATGAATTTGTCAATCCAGGGCAGTGTACAAGGCTATCTATGAAAGAAGGGGTGAAAAGGGTTATAACTTAGGTCAATCTGGAGCAACAGGTCTTATTTGTGAAACCGATTGTGTGGGGGATTTAGGACATTCCTATATCTAAATTGCATAAATTAAACCTTAATCTAAGTTTTAGAAATGGAAACTAATCATTAACTTTAGAAATGAAATCCTAATTACAATTGCAGAATGAGACCTAATTATGTTGCAGAAATAACAGTTGTAGAATTAGAAGTCTGATTATAATTGTAGAAAGGAAATCTATTTACTTTTGCAACAATGGAAACCTAATTATAGCATATAAATGAAACCCTGTTAAGGCTCTGTAACATAAGGTTGTCAATCTTCTATGTAGGGGTTGACAACAAAACATAAAATGCAAGAAATTACAAAAAATAGTAAATTTTGGAAATGACGATCTGCAATAAATTGAAAGCTTTGCTAAAAGTGGATATTACAACCAAACCATTAATCACAAGATTAATATAAACATAAAATAAGCTAATATTGCAAATACCATTAGTTGTTTACAAAGGAATGAAATGACAAGTTCTACAACTCATTCTACTGCAGCAAAATTAGAATAAAAACTTGCTGTTAGTCCTCCTCCTAGGTCTAGAAGTGGCCAACCTCCTTGTCTAGAAGAAGGTATGAGTCTCTCTCTCTAGATCTTACTCACACTCATTTAAAAGCAATATGAAATAGAAATAGTACACTTTATTGATTCAAGAACATGATTACAACAATTATGCTGAAAACCTGTTACAGGACTGTAACAGTCACTTTTCTGATTATTGCCTATTTTATCCTATATTTCTCTACTCTCTATTTTTTCTATCCTCTACTAGCTCAACTTGAACGGGAGCCATATTTGTAGATGTCCTAAGATATACTAACAACTATGAATATATCAAAATATCTAATCCTATTATGCTGCATCAATTCCTGGTTTTATCCTAGAAGAAGATCAAACTTGATATTTCCATAAATGGTGGCTTTGGTCGGCAAGGACGGCAAAGTCAGATGGGAGATATTTTACCTTACCGTTTTCAATCTTTATTTCCCTTTTTCCAGCATCAAAAATCGGTCAATAAGTCAAAAAGCACATTTTGTTTTCATTCCAAAGATAAGTGGCTCATTTCAAAGAGACTGCAATTTTCATTTCGAAGATCCGCTCATTTTGAAGACACCATGTTTTCTCATTTTGAAGATATCTGTTCATTCCTAAGAGACTTCAGAATGGACAAATGTGTGCTCTTTAAATGATTTCATTACATTTCTCATGTGGGTTATTTCTCAAGATCAGATTCCAATGGTCTTCATCTCTTTCCATATGTGAATTCTATGCCTTGCCATTCATTGGTAGCTAGCTGGAATTTACATAGGAAAAACCAATTTTTGCTGCACAATAACAGTTTACTTGCACTGTTGCCAGATTTAGGTAAAATAAATGCTTGAGACATATCAAAACATGATAAGTGAAATACTGCTATCAACCTAAGCATATCTCATTTAGCAAGTCATAACAAAACAACATAAAACTTATGCAAAAAGCTATAAAAATTAGAATATAGTATTTCAGATACATTTATCATGCAAATAGTTAATACACAACATATTGAATTAACTTAACTAGCATATTAGATTAAACATAAGAGTTTGTAGGCAATTTCAGTGTTCAAAACATGCTATGATTGAGGCATTTCTAGGCCTCATCAATTTGTATTAGGCAATGTCCTACCTCATCATTTCCCCCAACCTATTGTAATGCATGTCCTCATGCATTTTGTTCTGCTACAACAACACAAAGATCTATGTCAAGATAGCGCCCAACATATTTCCATAGTCTACTTCCAACTTTGTAATATCCTTTGTGCTCTTTGATTTCCCTAAGCCACTCCTGGAATTGATCGTCTGATTGAGGGTCATTATCAAATAAATATGAAACATGGATGATAATTGTTGGATTCCCATACTTGAGACCTATCCATTTCTCCTTTACCTCAAATATGATTTGGATTATACATTTTGCCCTTCTTCTAGACCACATTCTCTCTTCTACAGTGATATAGGTAACTTTCCCCATATTTTTGCAAATATTCTATGTTATCTGGATCAATTTTATTCTTTTGTCCTCCCATTATCAATGATTGGGGTTGTACGTATCTTAGGTCTGAAAATTTCACTATAGGTTTTTCTCAGCTTTGGAATACTTGAGTCTATAAAGAGTAATGCTCAAGGGTGAAGAGTAAATAAGTGCAGCACCAGAATAACTTCCAAACATGCTAGGTAACGTGAACTTGGCATGTTGTGGAAATTCATTGCATGTAGAAGTTACCATCAACTGGATGTTATTGCGTGTCATCATATAATTATAGCTGTTGGGAGTGATATGGGATAATTAAATTTTTATGAGTCCTCCTTTTCAATAGGCTTTGAGTTGTGTGCCATACTGGTCACATGCGACAATTTTTGAAACTCCATGCCCCCTCAAATATTTGCTTTGGAAATCGAATTTGAAACCTACGTTCCAAATACTATTTCCAACCCAATTGGCGCAAAACCTTCAAAATTTTTAATTTTTTTGACTTTTTAGCCACGCGATTCCAGAGATTAATGAATTATCCTTTTTTTTAATTCATTCCAATCAGTTTTATTGCATAGTCCATTCCAGATAATATACCCTTTTCATTTCAAAACTAATTCTAAAGCTTCTTGATTCAAAAACTTGTTATGCGAGGAGTTCGTTCAGAGCGAGACCTTTCAAGAGCATTTGAAGAGCCTTTTTTGCCTTAGACTACCTTGATAACTTTCTGGAACCAGATCTTATGTATGCTTTATACTAACTAGGGATATCATACACTATATAATAAATATTTACAATATTAAAATAGAAAAAGACACATACCTGAAGAAACCATTCCATCTACATTTTGTACAAATGTTGTTTCTGTTGATTCTTTGTTGGCTGCTCTACTGACTAAGATAGGTGCAATTTGAAAATAGGTGAAACAGAGGTGAGAATGAATGGAATGGTAAATAGTGAAACAATGGTGAAAATGAATGGAATGGTAAATAGTGAAACAATGGTGAGAATGAATGGAATGGTGGCGGGTCCATGAGGCAAACATGCCAAAAAAACCGGTTTTCATGTAAGCCCAATTCAAATGCGCCTCAAAGAGGTTTTCACATTCTGAATTATTATTATTATTTATATATATATATATATATATATATATATATATATATTTATATATTTTCATCATTTTTTATTTTTTATTTTTTATTTATTTATTTATTTTTTATATATTTTGGTTCATGTCACTTGATTGAGTCCATCTTGGAAGAAGTGATTTCTTCCAATACTGATACATCCAAGTTTACTACTTGCTTGAGAAACTCCTCCTTAGTTAACGGTTTGTGATATATCTGAAGATGATGACCGTTAATCACTATTTTCCTTCTTGAATCATCTATTGGTGAAAGACGTACAACTCCATTTACAAACACTTCCTCAATCTGATATGGTCCAAGCCACCTAGTCTGCAATTTTCTAGGATAGTCTTCATAACGTGAGTCAAACAACAAAGCCCAGTCTCCTTGATAAAACTTCCTTTGTTGAATGTGACTATCATGCCATAATTTTTGTTGTGTTTGGATCAGCTCAGTTTGGTGCAATGCATCCCTCCATATCTCATCCAATGCATTGAGCTTCAGAATTCGGTCCGTTTGTGCCTGTGACAAATCAATACCAACTTCTAAAGTAGTTCAAAGAGTTAGTAATTCAAACTCAATAGGCAAAAGAGGCTTTTTGCCATAAACCAATTCATAGGGAGTAAATCTAGCAGTGGATTTCCAAGTGGTGTTATAAGTCCAAATTGCTTTAGGTAACTTCTCCACCCAATTCCTCCTATGGGCTGTTACAATTTTGGTTAAGATCCTCTCTAATTCCCTATTTGTCACTTCAACTTGGCTATTGGTTTGCGGATGGTAAGGTGAGGATTTTCGATGTTTTATTTCATATAGATTTGTAAAGGCTTCAACAACTTTTGAGGTAAACTAAGGTCCCTGATCAGTGGTGATAGAATGTGGGGCTCCAAATCACAGAAATATTTGTGAATACAGAAAATCAACAACTTTCTCTTCTCGAGCATGCTTAAAAGCATGGGCTTCTACCCACTTGGTTACATAATCAATACATACCAAGATATGCACTTTCTCTTGGGAAGGTGGATCAATGGGTCCTATAAAATCTATCCCCCACCTTTCAAATGGTTTTGTACCTAATTGAGGCTGTAAAGGCATTTCACTAGTAAAATTAGGCTTATCCATCCTTTGACATGCATCACAATTTCTGACATACCTTTTAACATCTTTGTGCAAGGATGGCCAGTAGTAACCAGTACCTAAAATATTTTGAATGGTACTTTTCACTGAATAATGCCCTCTTGATGGTTCATCATGACATGATCGCATGATGTCATATACCTCATCCTTGTGAACACAACTGCGCAAAACATGGTCAAGACTACATTTAAATAATAAACCTCCTATCCATTCAAAAGAAGAACTTTGCTTGATCAACTGTTTCTTTTGTTTAGGAGTAAAGTGAAGAGGAATCTTCCCTGTCACTAAATAATTAGCTATATCTGCAAACCATGGATATTGTATAGAAACAACAAATAATTTCTCATTAGGAAACACATCCTCAACCAATTCCTCCGTATCTGCATTTGACAATCTTGACAAGAAATCTGCCACTACATTAGACTTCCCTGGTTTATTGACTATAGTAATATCAAATTCTTGCAATAGGATTAACCAACGAATAATTCGTGCACTAACCAAGAGTTTATTCATCAAATAATTTATAGCAGCATGGTTTGTGTGGATGAATACGAGATATCCTGTGATATAGTGTCAGAATTTGTTAATAGCATACACCACAGCTAAAAATTCCTTCTCGGTTGTGGTATAATTCTTTTCATCTCCAGTAAAATTTTTACTAATTTAGTATATGCCATAGTGTTGTCCATCTTCAATCTGCCCTAATGCAACTCCAATAGTAGTATTGTAAGCATCAGTTTGAATATGGAAGGGTAACTCCCAATTAGGACCTCTCAATATAGGGAGAGTTGTTAACTTTTCCTTTAAAACTTCAAAGGACTGTTGACACCCAACAGACCAAACAAATTCAAAATCCTTTGTTAACAATGCGAACATTGGATTAGCAATGGTACTAAAATTAGAAATAAATCTACGATAAAAGCCAATATGTCCTAAGAAACTATGAATATCAGTTTGAGTTTTTGGAGGAGGAAGGTTCTTGATGACCTCTACCTTTTTAGGATCAATTTTAATTCCATAAGCATAAATATGATGTTGAAGAACAATTCCTTCTTTTATCATCAAGAAATATTTATTAGGATTCAGAGACAAATGATATGTTTCACAGCGTATTAAAACTTTTTAAAGTTGTTCTAAAGTATATTCAAATGTATCTCCAAACATTGTGAAGTCATCCATATAAATCTCTACACTTTCATTTTTTATATTAGAAAAGATAGCCAAAAAAAATCTCTGAAATGTTTTTGGTGCACTGCATAAACCGAAGGGTAATACTCTATAATCAAATGTTCCCCAAGGACATGTGAAAGTTGTCTTTTCTTGGTCTTCTGGTGCAACCTGGATCTGATTATAACCACTAAAACCATCAAGGAAACAGAAAAATTTCTTACCAACAAGGGTGTCCAATACTTGGTCTATAAATGGTAATGGAAAATGGTCTTTATGTGTGATCTTATTCAATTCCTTGTAGTCCACACATACTCTCATCTTCCCATTTTTCTTTGGAACAATGACCAATGGTGAAACCCACCTACTATCTAAAATTGGATAAATGAATCCTACATCCAATAGTTTTTTGATTTCTTCCTTAAGAATATCCTTCAGAGCGGTATTCAGATGCCTTTGTGGTTGTCTTACTGGTTTGACATCTTCAGTGTATATCCTATGTGTATACACATCAGGGTGAATGCCATTCATGTCCTTATAACTCCAAGCAAAATCTTGAACATGTCTTTGTAAAACAATAAATAATTTGGCTTCTTGCTCATTAGTCAACCAACTATTAATGTTCAAAAATTTTCCTGGCTATATCTCAATCTGCTTAATCCTTAGATAAACAGAGTTGACAGCCTCATATTTACTGATTAAAGAATTTAAGGGATAATGATGTGGTTATAGATTATGAAATACTCTTGATTCTAGTGTAAATGTGATACCTGATGGGATCATTTACATAGGACAGATGAAAGAAGTCAAAAGATGATGTCATCCATGTGGCAATGTGAAGGAGCTTTATTGTAGTGGAATAGATGACAGATGTTCAGTAGTTTATTCTTCATATTTCCATAACAAACGATGGACAAGAATTTGATCATCCCTAAGGTCTTCTTCTTGCAATGTTTTCACAAAAATTGTTTCATGTTCAAAGATTTCTCTTTCTGGTGAATTAAGTTCTTCAATATATTCTTTTACTACAACGGTGGCCAAGGTGACAATAGTTTCCTGTTCCTCATAAGAATCAGGATACCATATCTATCCAAAAATTTTTGCTGAAGGTTAGGCTGGTGGATATAAGGAAATATTTTTTAGGTCTACACCATTTGAAATGGTCATCTCACCCGACCTGCAGTCTATAAATGCAGCTACAATGGCAAGCCAAGGTCATCCTAGAATAATAAGATAGCCATTAGCTGAGTTTCTAGGCTGCAATACTAAGAAATCTACAGGGTATTCCCAAAAAGACACTTCAATGGAAATATCCTCCAAAATTCCTTTCGGTTTAGCTATTGACCTATCTTCCATTTCCAATATTGTGGTAGTAGGACTAAGGTTATTGAGCTACAATTTCTACATGGTTTTCTTAGTCATCACGTTGATTATAGCTCCTAAATCGATAAGTACATTTGGAATTTGAACTAACCCAATAGTAATTGTAACCACTGGACTCCATGGATCACCATACTTAGGGGGTACTAGTTTTCCAGAAAGTAGGTCAACCAACTTACCTTCTACTTGTATAGTCTTAGGAAAGGCTTTCTTCTTCCTGCCAGGTTTCCTAATACATAGCTCCTGAATGGTTTTCCTAATCAGAGGTACATCTTTTATTGCTTATAACAAAGGGAGCGAGATAGACATTTTCCTCAATTTTGTGATTAATTCTGATTCAGGAGTAGTGATAGTGTGGTCAAACCTTTTAGGATATGGTAGGTATGCCGAAGCAGGTTCAATTTTTTCTCGTAAAATTTCTATTTTTTCCTCTTTTTGCTCTATTTGTGGTTTTTTTAACATGAAAATTCTTTCTTTCCATCAATTTCTTCAATAGTGGGTGGTGCAGGATCAGGTAAAACCTTCCATGAATGTAACTGGATGTTACTATAGTCAAGGACATCGACTGTAGTAGTCTCTTGAGACTCAGCTCCATAAATAGGGGCTACTTGTCTGTTGTTATTGGGGTTAGCCATAGGTTGAGCTGGAAGTGGAGGTTGCTTAACTGGTTGTGTTTGTTGTGGTTGAACTCTTCCCTAAAAATTTTGATTAGGGGCTGGTAGAAAGTGTTTATTTGGTGATTGATACCTTTACCGCCCTTGATAGGATGGGTGTTGTGGCCTCCATATTTGCCCTGATTGATTTGGTACCCAAGATGGATTAACTGAATGTCATGGCTGATTCCAACCAGAATGTGACCAATATTGAGGGGCTACCCAAGATTTATTCCAAGTTTGGGGAGGAGGTTCGATATATGCCCATGTCATATTCCAAGGATTCTATCCCTAATTTGAAGAAAAGCGAGGGGTATTTTGGTTTTGTATGAATTTGCCTCCTGGCCTTTGCCCAATAGCATGAAGTTCTTCAACTTGGATTTCTAAAACACTTCGAAGATGGGGCAAAAGGTGACATTTATTAGTTTTATGCTCCTTTGAGCAAATGTCACAAATTGCTGAAATTGAAGTCTTGTCCAAAGGACAATCTTGCAGAGCATGCTTATTTATACACCTAGGATAATAGATAGACAGGGGTGGTGAAGAATTGGCTCTTGTATTCCTTTATCCTAAAGCAATGTTTAGTTGAACAAGTATATCAGTTTTCATATTAGCCATTTTCTCCATAAAATATTTTATATTAGTATTACCAGGATTCCTTTTCCATCTTCTTTGCCTAGTGCAGGAATAATTTCTGTACAACTCTACAATATCATTAATATCAAGCTGTTTATATCTCCTTTTCCCATTAAGTCTAATACTTCTCTAGAATCGTCCTACATACCTGTCAAAAATATAGTTTTTAATAAGTTAGTTTGTACAGGACCACACCTCTTTTGGATAAAGGAAAATCTATCAAGATAATCCTCTAAGTTTTCATCCTCTTCTTGTATTATCCGAAACAACTCATACTTCCTATTTTTCACTCTACAATACTCTTGATACTTATCCAAAAATGTAGTTTCTATTTCATCGCAAGTGGGGATTGAATATGATTCAAGGCTCATAAACCATCGTAAGGCTGCATCTTTAAGTGTAGAGGGAAATAACTTCACTTTCTAGTTATCATTGACATAGTCATGATTTTGACACAACCTTGATTTAAAACAAAAATTGATCAGGATATTCCAAAAAAATTCCCCTAAATACTGGTAATACTGAGGGTGAAATTGTTTTCATAGGAGCATTCTAAGTAGGATTTAGACGAGTAGGGTATTCAAAGGTTCTAACAGAAGGATTTTTAGCATCATGACCAACAATATCCCTATGATGTTCTCCTTTTTCTGCCATAGGTGCTTCCTCAACTTTAATTTGTTCAACTGGTTCAGATGGATCAACCCTATGGGTATGTCTAGAAGCAAGTGCCTCTAAGAGCTCTTCTTGAAAATATCCTACAATTTCAGTTGATAAAGAATATGATTCTCTTTTAAGTCTTTCAAGAAGTTCATACACAAGCAGATCTTCACCTAATCATGAAGAATGCCTTGGTGGAAATGAGCCAGTTCTAATAAACCTTCCTCTTTTGTCTCTTGGCCTATGCATTCATGCCTATGTACTAAATAAACTAAACCTCAGGTTTCCAAAAACTATTTCATGAAACATAATAGTTTTTGGACTGTTAGACCTCTCTTAACAACACCTAAGTGTCCTTGGAAATGGTGCCAAACATGATGAGTGTCATAAAATATTCATCATTTAATCATTATGTGTCAATCCAGGGCGGTGTCCAAGGCTATATACGAAAGTAGGGGTTAACAGGCTAATTTTTAGTTCCTTTAGATCATGGATTTATTTATGTAACAGTTAGAGATTGGGGTTTTTGGGGTATCCTTTATTAGTCCTAAAAACTAAAACTAAACTCCTACTTATCCTTGCAGAATTGAAATTCACACTGTTGTAGAAAAATAAAACTAAACTATTGTAAAGCTGAAAATAACAAAATTTAATTGACAGGAAATTAATAAATTGAAATTGCAGCATTAACATTCAAACTGGTAAATAATGAAACTTTCTAAAATTGTAGAAAACAATGTCACTTTCTAAAATGGAAATAACATTCAAAAACTGATAAATAAAGTTGCACAATTTTTAACAAATTAGGCTGACAAGAAATTATGGAAATATTGCAAATTCTAAAACAAATTAGAAATAGAAAGTACTATGTTAAATTCTACCCTATATGAGTTACCTACCATGCATTCAAATGCCACATTATCCTAATCACTAACCATGCAAAAATTGTCAGATCTCTGCTGACCTACTACAACCAAAAATAATAAAATTATGTTAGGTAAAAACCCTCCTCAGACCTGGAAGTGGACCTTTCTTATTGAACCAAAATAGGGCAAATAAAATTGCTCTAAACTATTAAGTATTCACACTCAACTTAGAATCAAACATGAATGTCAAATATTACATCTTTATTTCATTCTCAATAGCATGACAACAGTGCAGGGGAGGATATGTAGGCTATTGTGCTGCTGCAATACACAGTTACAACCCTTAAAATAGTTCTAACTCTTATCACTTATTTCCTATATTCTTCTATATGCTCAACAAAATGGGATCATTTTATTTATACAAGTAGGGTACAACATTGATAAGGTTTTGTGATGCCATGTAGGAATGTTACAACTGTTATAGGACTATTTCCTAGAATGCAGGGATTAGGTCTATTATCTCTTATCCATTCCATCTGTTGGGCTTCATCCATTGAGGGACATGTGTTGGAAAATATAGGGATATCCCTAAAATAGCTGCAACCACCTTTTAGTATCCTCTATTGCAATTAAATGCGCTTTTGACCCAAACTATTGCTTTTGCTCTTATTTCGGAGCTACTCCGGAATATCAGGTAGTAGAACAAAGTTTATATTAATTCATGCTCCAGAAGCACATGAGAATAGTTGTGACGATGTAAATAGTCTCTATAAGTTCCCAGAAGACTGATTCCATATTTTGCATGAACTAGAGTGGACAAATTCCAATCCATGTTGTATATGTACAACTGGATGGAATTTGTATGGAAAAGTTATTGTTTTCTACACAATAAAATTGTTGACAAAGTTTTGGCACCTTTTGGTTATTTAAAATGGTTAAACGATGGGGAAAGCTTATGAAAGAAGCACAAAACCAAATAGATAGCATCACCTTAATATTACAACATTAACTTAATGCAAAATATACTAAATAATACAACTGAAATAGATTATAAAACATAGATAAACAGTCAAAATAGGTCATATACACTTTATCATTCCAATATGTAAACATCATCATATAATGCATAGTATCACTAAAAATTAGTACAAAATCATATCATAAGTGGTTCCAAATAGTTTAAAAAGTTATCAAAAGCAATCTTTGTATGAGGCAATGTTCTGCCTCATCACTACTTAGATATGTAAAATAAGAAACCCTTAACTCCTAATATGCAAATTCTAATTTATGCTTTTTAATTTCAAATGCAAACAAAAAGATGCAGGAATTGTTTGAATTTGCAATTCTTTTTCAAAATAGAAAACTAAAAATATGTGATAACTGAATGCACAGATGCCTTAGATGTGGTGTACAATGAATTTATTTCCATATTACTTAGTGTGTGTTCATTTTAAGATTAACATCTGAAAATAAATAGTGAAATGATGAAATACTTAGGAACAAAAATTGAGATAGAATGGTTGTAGGGCTTACCCAAAATCCTAAGCTCTGCTCCAAATTATTGCTAGGCCTAGATGGACGCCTGTGTAGGTGCAATAGGATGCTTGTGTAGGTATAGTAGGGTGCCTGTGGAGGCATAGCAGAGTGCCTATTTAGGCATAGTAGAGCACCTGTGTAGGCATAACAGTGAACCTATGAGGATCAGTAGGTGCTATAGAGTGCCTACACACCTTCTGTAAACTATCACAGGATCTTATAGAACCCTAACTAACAATTTTTGCTGGTTTTTTGCTCCAAAAAATCCTGTTAAATGGAACAACATAATGAAATTAGTACAACAAAATAAATCAAAGAGTAGAACCCTTATGGGGTCCCACCGTGATCACCATTTGTGAAGCTAAAAACATGACATCAAGTAATACTAAGAACATAATTTAAATAAACTATATATTGCACAATAAATGAGATTTATATGAAATATATGGGGGAGCCTAAAAACTCCATTGTTACAATAGTGGATGTAAGAATCCCTTGTGATTCAATTATTACAAATCTTGCTAGGGTTATCTGAAACCCTAGCTACAATAAATGGTGGTGTCTTCAGTTGTGTTATGCTCCCAACAAAGTTGAGTGGGCTTCTTGCTATCCATAACCAAGTCACTCCAGCTTCAATAGCTATCCATTGCTTCTTAGTACTATCTAACTTGCACACAAAGAAATACCATAAAGTTAGTAATAATAATGAGGTTCCACTATGTGAACCCTAAGAAATCACAACTAAAACCCTAGCTAGAATAGTATGAAGTGTGAACAGAGTTAAACAATATAAAATGTAACAAAATAACTTACCTTGCTATAGTAGATGAATAGATTTGTTGCTCAATTGTAGATTGATGGTAGGATGCCCTGATGACACCTGATGATCTTGCATTGTAGGTTCTGGTCTGTGGCTATGGGGATGTCAGGCTCTCTACTACACCTGAAAAATATAATATGTGTGTTGTTGTGCCTGTGGGATGAGGCAAGTGCTCGTGGCACCTACATATTAGGGTTAAATTTGTAGAAGCAGATCGAGGGGTTGCAAAGGATTCAATGGATGGAAGACGATAGCAGTAACAAGAATATATTACGGATATGTCTGGAACCAGGAAATCCTAGAATAGACTAGAATTTTGGGGAAGGCTATACTAGGACACAACTAAGGCAATTTAGGTCAAATTCACTCAAAAAGTAAGCTCACAAAGGTTGATTAGCCAGAGCTCCAATAAAAGCTAGTTCGAACTAGTTAGCAAAAGTTCCAGGAATTGAGCATTGAGAATGCTCCTATTTATTATCAAGCATAGGGTTTTTATTATAGTTTTAGCTTAACACTTTTGATCATGTGGCTAATATTAAAGTGAATCCAAAGGCTGATATTAAACCTTAGGTATGACATGGATTAAGGAAGATGGACATCTGATATTAGATCAGATCGGATGGTTGAGGTTAATTTGACTTATAAATACATATTTTATAATAAATATATTAAAAAATATATAAAATATTATATTTAAATATAAATAATATAAAATAGGGGCCATAAAATGGTGGGAAAAGGCTAAAGTGGGCCATTGGATGGTGGGAAAGACATGGAATGACCAATTGAGTTGCGAGAAAGGAGGATGGTGGACAAGTGGCTAGGATTTTGTGTCTACAATATTATCATATGAAACCAATGATCATTTCATAATTTTGGGACATAAGAATCATGAGATTCTTATGTGATTCATTGTATTAATGATATTTATTGATGATTTAGAAAAGGGATATTTAGGATTCCTTTATATCATTGTAAATTGAGACAAATGAATTTATGAAATGTGAGGGGATATTTTTGAGGATGGGTTTATTCCCCATGAGGGTTCCCAAGACATATGATGTGTAATGCATCTTTATCTTATGATATTGCAATTGATGCTTTATAGATCTAGTATGGATGTACATTTACATAAGATGGTTATTAAAATGATATTCATTTGAATAATGATGCAATGATTTATGCTTACATGCAATGTTCAAAGAGATAGTATTTGTTTATAATCATATATGAATGAATGTGACAATTTTGTTACATTGTTTAGTAATGTATGGGTTATGTTGTTACATTGTTTAGTAATGTATGGGTTATGTTGCTATGGAAAAGATTAATTATTATGTGATGATAATAATAAGTTTAATTAGGGGTTAAGTTTCATGATTGAGACTACAATTAGTTAATTAAGTATGTTGACTTATTAAACTCCTTAATTAAAGGAGAGAGAAGTAATCAAGGGAAGGTATGAGTTTGATAGACTGATAAGTTTTATCATGCGAAATGATAAATATTTTGGCTTATCTATACCATAAAGGTACTCAAGATTTGATAGGAGTTGGTCACACCTATCACAAGCATTGACACTAACCATGTTGTAAATATCTTAGTGACTTATTGCCTTAATGAATGAGAATGATTTAGCTTAAATACAACATCCAATGATCCTTGATTATGAACTCTACCAAAAGGATAGTAATGTAAATTATATAAAAAAAATTACTCTCTTGGATTATTTTGAGTTGGTAACGAGAAGATCATTAAAAAATTCATAGATGATATAAATAGACTAAAATATCTGGTTTTAAAATCAAATAACTCTTCGGGTTTGTGCACGGTAGAACTTTGTCATTTTTTTTTGTCTTTTAAACTATCTAAGCCTGCCTTACCGATACCTAGAATTGTGTGTTCGACTAGTAGAAGGTATTCAATAGCAATGGGATTATGTTCGTTGGATTTATGTAGCATAAATGAACACTATTTATTCAGCACATAAAGGAGAATGAAAACCTTATGTTTAATTAAAAAATCATTTGATTTTTTTATCAACGTAAACCCTAGGTGGGCAATGTTGCTTGGACTACACGTGTGAGCCATGTGTGCATTTACATTACCATTAAAGCCTTGCATAGTATATTAAAAGGGAGGTCCATGTGTTCCTTCGAGGAAGTACGTTTGAATGGATAAATATTTTGTATGTTTAAAGAAGTATGTGGGGAAGTTTATATTTGTATACTTGAGTGACTCATTTTTTACCCTTTTGAATAAATAAAAAGTTACTTTATAATTTTCATTTTGTTAATATTAGAGTTGTTTATAAATTCAAATGAAATATATATATATATATATATATATATATATATAATTTTATATAATGAATATAAGGGCACTTTTAATGATTTCAAGTTACAAGAAAGAGTTGTAGAGTTATGCAACATTCATTTAATTATATTTGCTATTGTAAGGAATTATTAAGGATTAATTAGGGAAGATTTAGAGTTATGAATTAATGTTTCTCAAACGTTGGATTAATACATATTATGATTGAATTGAATTAGAATGTATTATATGATTAATCTAATTAATAATTTCCATGAAATAATATTTAATTCATTTAATATTCAAATGGATTAATTTATTATATGTGGTTTATATTAAAGGGGGTAAAATATGGATTAATCTCATTTTATTTAAGAATGAAATGAAATAATTATTATGAATCATGCTCATTCTATGAAAGAATAGAAAATAATAGTTGGTCCTTCTAAAATATATTTATGTTCACCTTTTTGTTGGAAGTAAAATGAGATTATTGAATTAAATTATTGGAATGCTTCTAAAGTTATGATAGCCTTAGATGATTAAAAATATGTAACTTTATTTTGTAATATTATATTATGGTTTTTGAAAAATATTAGTGATGTTTTGTAGACTTTGCAAAAAGAACTAATTCATTATTAGAAAATGAATAACTTGGTTTTGATTTACTGAATGGAATCGTGAACCATTTGAGATTCAAAAAAATATATAAATGTTGATTTAGTATTATTTTTATGAAAATATAAATCTTTTTGTATTATGTAAATGAATGAGGTAATTGGGCGTGGGGCCTAGTTAATAGAAA
This sequence comes from Wollemia nobilis, assembly GCA_028583015.1. NCBI lineage: Eukaryota > Viridiplantae > Streptophyta > Pinopsida > Araucariales > Araucariaceae > Wollemia > Wollemia nobilis. The sequence goes on along the minus strand of JAQPPZ010007259.1, from coordinate 64,537 downwards.
GGAACTTATGGGGGTTCCACAATTACTCTTTTGTAAGAAATTACTCAAGGAGAGGACTCTTGAGTATTAGTGGATTGATGAATGAATGGGGTTTAATGAGAGGGAATTATGGGGTTCCCTTGCTTTTGTAAAAAGGAATTTACAAATTCTTGTAATGAAGTTACATAAAAATTGTGGAGAAACTTATGCAATAGATTGAAATTGTGGTAAACGGACTAATGGATTCCTTTTTGTAGATTGGCTAATATACTTGCAATGAAAATAAATATGGACACTTTAAGGTTGGTTTTTTCCTAAATTTTTTTCCTAGTATACATGACGTGTCACTTGTGTAGATTTTTGTATAAATTGTTATGGAATTATATTAAGCATTTATATATCTATTGCTATGAATTGTATATGAAGAAGAAATGGATTTGTTTATTTTATTATGCTTTTTATGGAAAGTAACATTGTAAAGAAATATATATGATTAGTCTTCCTTTATCTCTTACAATAGAATATAGATTATGCAATTGTGGCTTTTAAATTTAAAATGAATGAAATAAAAGGGATAAAGTTATTTCTTAGATTCGCCTTAGGATTTGGAAATTCTTCCTTAAGAGGATTTATCCATAGAATTCCAACCTAATTAGAACCCTAAGGTTAGGACCAGAACTAAGGGAGATGTGATGTAATAATCCCTTAGGGTTATAATGGGCACTTTAGTAATAGATCACTGAAGTATGTTCTAAAATATGGTAAGCTTAGAATTCCATTATAACTAAATTCTTTGTGATGGATTATCCAATAGATAGTGAGATACCCATGTGGGAGATGCCATGCAAATGATAGTCATAGAAACCCGAATGATTGTAGAAGAATTCCTATGGGGGATGTCATTTGGTGTGGTAGTCATTGGAAACCTTGATTGATTGATGGGTGACTAGATGAGAGATGCCACATGGGTGATAGTCACCTCCATTAAGCTATCTAGATGATAGTTTAATGGTGCACAATAGTTTTATACTAAATTAAGTGTGTGTAAAACTATAGGAAGCTTACGTCCAAGTATTAGTAATGAATGATTGACACTAGTAAGGGATTTTGTGTTCCTTTTATCAAAAGTACAAGATAGGATTAAACCAAACGTTGTGGTCAAAATTTCATTCAAAAGAGAGAGGAAATTGGGTGACCACTCAAAGGTGTCCTTTAATATGTATGGGTCGTGGACAAAGTAAACCCTAGAATTGTTGTGGGAGTTTGGCCACTCTTGTCCACTCGAGGGATGTTGCAGCATCTAGAACTTAGAATGTGGTTATAAGCATCTATGGAATTTATCTGGATTATCTTTGTTAATCTTGAACTTTAGAAAAAAATTTGGGTTATATTTTAAGGTTGTTACATAGGTATCAAAATTTGGATTTTTGAGGAGCGTTATGAAACAACAGCCAAACCCATTATTGGAATTTGTATCAATAGATAAGTAATCTCGGTCTATTGAGAAACTATCAATTTGATCTAGTATTTGTAATTGAATTGCACATCCAATAAGCATCATGAAAATTATGCCTTAAAGAGAACTTGAACCTCCATACTTCATATCATGATATTTTGAGTCTTGCATGTCTAAAATTTCACCATGAAGGCATTCCAAAATATAGTATTCCATTAATAATGTGTTGATTATTCTATTTTTTGTTGTGGAAAAAAATTAGAAGAGTTCATAGGGTTGGTGGGTGTAATCGTTTACATGTTCATTTTGAAATGAAATGAAATGAAATTTTAGTTGATTATGATTTTAGAGAAAGTTATGCTGGTTTGCACATAGTGTTGTCACCATTTCATCAGAAGCCCCGACATTAATTAAGCAAGTGCACAATATATATATGCAATGGATAGGAAAATTCAGTAAGGGCATGTAGGCCCATGGAGGAGTTACAAAATAGAAAAAATACAAATTGATTGTATGATTATGATAGGAGAAACTAACACAAAAACCCTTTATGCTAAGTACTTTTAGATAAAAATAAAAGAGGATGGAAATAATGCAAAATTTATGCAATTCAATCACCAATATCCAGGGAAAGTGATTACAAACCAATAGGACCATATGCATAAAGGATCACAAAAAATAATAGTTTACAATACAATCTAGTGGGGAAAAGTCCCAAAAAACAAAGAAACAAACCCAAGGATAGAAGATACCAAGGATCCAGATTCAGGGAGCAAATCGAAGAAAAAATAAATTTGTACAAGAAAAACCAAATGGCAACAAAGCTCTCCAAGCCTGATATCCAAGCTCACTCAAAAGGACTAGCCATAGTAACACCTATGAAAGAGAAATATAATGGGGATATAGCCCAAAAATGAGCTTCAAAGAATCCCTTTAAGGAGGCCAAGCCTAGACAAGAGGCATTAACAATCCAATAATGCCAAGAAGAACATTGAATATGCCAAAGGTGGATTTGAGGAAAACAAAAGCATGATGCATGAAAGCAGCAAATGGGTCCTCTATAGTAAAATTAGAACCAAATGATATCTAGGATGGCATAGATGCCATGGAAATAAAGTCTCTAATTTATCAATTTATGGGTTTTCATATGATCCTACTAGTGTTCAAGCTATGGGATTCTAAACAATGGAGAACCAAAGGTGAATTTCAATTTTTTATTATCCCAACATGTATTTTCTAGTCATGTTTTCTATAGAAGAGGATAGAGAAGACATACTTCAAGGAAGGCCATGGTTATTTGGTAGATCAAGGCTCTTCATGAAGCCTTGACATACAAAATTTAAAGTGAAGGAGGAAATGCTCTCAACTAGACCTGTTTGGGTTAAACATTTTGGTCCCCTACAAAATTTTGGAACCCACAAGTCCTAGTTGTGATTGGTAACACCCTAGGCACTTTAATTATGATAATAGATAATACTTAGATGTATGAACATTTTATTTATGCATGAATCTATGTGTTGATAGATTTTGACAAACCCCTCTCAAGGAATGTCACATTACAATTTGAGGAAGATACATGGGAATAATGGATGGACCATGAGAACATTCTCTTTAGATGTAGAATTTATCGTGAATATGGTCATCTGAATAAGGATTGCCCACATAAATTTCAGGATCAAAATAAATAAAATAAGTAAAAGGAAGGATTATAAATACTAAAGAAAAAACACACAAAAAAACCTATAACTATGGAGAAGGAAGTGCTTTCCACAAACATGTTTCGAAGCTTAACCATGTATGATCTCCAAGAAGAATAATATTGAGCTAATATAGATATTCTAGAAACACATTTTGAGGAAGCACAAGGAAAAAGAAATATGCAAGATGTCAAATATCAGTGGAGAAAATATTGATGGGGCAAAGTAGTAATAAGGGAGAACTAAACCAAGTGGAAATGAACTATTATAGAAAGAATAAAGAAAAAACAAAATAAATGAAAAAATTGCTTATTTAGATGGAACCACCAATAATGCAATTGTACTCTATACACAAGAATTGAAAGCTATGGGGGTGAACTAGGAACCTAGTAAAAAGATGAAGGTGGACACAAATCAGAAGGTGGACAAAAAGTCCAACCAAAATCACATGGAAAATGAAGGTGAAAAAATAATTGAGGAAGGTAAGGTTACAAAAATTACCCATATTTTTAACCCTTGTTATTCATAAAAGTCATTACATGGAATATTATAGGACTAAAAGGAAGTGCTAAACAAAATGAGATAAAAACAATGATTCAGATAAATTGACCACAAGTGGTCTTCCTCCAAGAGACAGGGGTATCTTTTGAGGAAATGGATATAATAAAAATAAGGATATGACAACCTAGTAAAGTAGTATCCTTGAGTTCACAAGGAGCTTTAAGGGGGGTTACATGATTTTGGGACCCCAAAGAACTAGTGGTACACTATATAGTTAACAAGTTGTGTACCAACAAATTCTCTATATGAATGTATATTTTCCAAGAACCATTAAAGAAAAGAGGAAGCTATGGAGGTACATAGACTATATTTTCTCATAATGTTTTAGAGAAGGTAGGAGGAAACCAAGCTTATATGGAGGTACGAATATCACGAGTGAGTACATGGGACACCTAACCCTCATAGATATCAAACCTAAAAATGGTTTGATTACTTGGTCCAATAGGATACTGGGCCTAGCTTACATTTTGGGAATATTAGACAAGTTCTTGGTATAAAAAAATCTCTTGATACATGGACATATCCTGAAGGTCAAAATCTTACATAATGCAAGGTTAGATCATTGGCCTATAATGATAGAATTTTGAAAAACTAATCCAAAACAAGAACCCTTTTGGTTCCAACTCATGTGGCTTAGAGACAAATTATTTAGACCACGAATGCGATAGTGGTGGCTGGAAGGAAAACCAAGACATGGCACAAAAATGTTTTGTTTTTTCAAACGAATATAGTAAATAAAAAATAAAATTAAGAGGTGGAATTAGGAGGAACTTGGAGATGTCACAAATAGAAAAAGGAATTTATTGAATGATTGGAAGAATTGAATGATCAGATAATAAAGGAGGGGCTCATAAAAACTAGGGCCAAAACATAACTGGATCTCACAAACAAAAATGAGGAATGAGAAAGAAGTGAGGAGCTATTGTGAAAACAAAAATATAGAATCAAGTGGCTAAGAGGGGACAAAACACATGATTTTTTCATAAGTCCCTTTTACCCCAAAGGACATATAACTTCATCTCTTCTATGGAAAATGAAAAAGGGAAGATGATTCACACATGGAAGGGCATGCAATCAATAACAATGAACTATTTTGAAAATATGTTCATGGTTGAGACCCTAGATCTAGTAGCTCAACAAGAAATGCTACAAGAGATGCCCACACTCATTAAATGAGAAGAAAATGATATACAAGATGCACTAGTAACAATGCAAGAATTGTAGGAGATAGTGTTCAAAATGCAAAAGGGAAAAACTCCAGGTTTTGATGGATTCCCTATTCAATTCTACCAAAAATTTTGGGACATTATGCAAGAAGACCTCCCAAAGGTGGTAGAAGAGGTGAGAACAACCAAGGAAATATTGAAGGAAATAAACAAAACTTATGTAACACTAATTCCAAAGGCAAGGGAAGTAGAAAATATAAGTGGATACTGACCAATAGCATTATGTAATGTTTTATTAAATATTATCACCAAGGTTGTCTTTGAGAGGCTAAAACCACATTTGCATAAAACATGACAATCTTGATTAGTTTCAACTACCAAAATGACCACCTTTTAATAATACTAAAAAAAATATAATATAAATAAATATAAAAAATAATAAATTATAAAAAATAAATATTAATATAATATAAATAATAAATATAAAATAATAAAAAATAAAATATTTATAAATAATAATTAAAAAAAAAAAATCAATCAAATTACAAAATCATTATATTATTATCTATATTAAAAATAAATTATTTATTTTATATAAATAAAAAAATTTTTTATTTATTATAAAAATTTTTATCTACTTTAAATCCCGGTGATAGAGACACTTATGAGGTGGTTATTGATAGTATTATGTTTTCTATTTGGAGCAAACTACATAAGCATTTTCAAAAACCCCGGGTGGTCGGATTGGTGTTGGCACCGGGAGCTTCCTGTTTTGCAATATAAAACTCATCTTGGTTACAAATGGCTCACCCCACAAGTTCCAATGGTTGATAAGCTCACTCTGAGATGGAATTTAGTCTCTCTTCCCTCCCAATGGAATAAGAGGTTTTGGATTGCTTGGGCTACTTATATTGAACCTAAACAGAAGTTTTTTTGCTTGGAGTCTCTTACATCAAGGGTTACCTCGTTGGAGTAGGCTCAAGCATCCGGGTGTTCATAATCTCATTTGCCCGGTTTGTGGACAAGCGAAAGATTTACTGCATGTTTTTTGGTTTTGTGATCGGGCTCGGTCGACTGGGAGTGGCTTCTTGAATTTTTTAGACCTTTTATGCAGGAGGATTTTACTTGGGTGCATGCTATTTTGGGTGACCCTATTGCTTTTTCCTTCAACTTGGATGTTGTTTGGAATATTTTTAGAATTGGTACCTTGTTTTATCTATGGAAGTCCCGAAATAGAGCTATTTTTTCTCAGCAAGATGTCGGACATGTCTTCTCTTTTTCGATAAATATGATATATTCTTTGATTCTTTGGTTATAGATTCAAGTACAGGTTAAAAAAGTACAAGTGGAGTTGCAGTACTTGCGTACCCTCATGGATCATTGGGGGAATGCACCTTGCGTTATGAGTCATGTACCTCTTCCTTCCCCTTCCGGTGGAGTAATTTCTCGACTTCTTTCTTTTTGAATGCATATTTAATACTGTTTTGGCAGTTGTTATTGGCAATTTGTGGGCTGTTTCTGACACTCTTGTATACTCTTAACCACAATGGTTAATGTGTTGGTTTACGGGGTGTGCTAATCCCACCACCCTTTTTGTATGATTAAACATTATTTTATTAATATAATGGCTTTTTCATAATTTAAAAAAAAATATATATATATATATATATATATATATATATATATATATATATATATATATATATATCATAATAAAATAAAACTTCACTTCATTATATATATATAAATAATAAAGCAAAGTTTTATTCGACCCTAAATGTATTGATTTTAGTTATGGTTGTAAATAGGCTTTAGGTTTTGATTTTATTTACTTTTCGTATGGCTAACTTTAGGCCCTTCTAACGTTGAGGTTTTGCAAGTACCGAGAAGCCTTGGATGACTCACCGGAGGAATGGGAGTTATTGTTCATCAAGTATGAGGAAATGAGTGCGGGCATAGTCTTCGAGGTGGAAGACATGAATGGACGACATTGCGTGGACCCCACCAACCAAGAAAACACAACGTAGGAGCATGGTGGATGATAGGACTTCGATCTCAGCACGACAATGCGACGACATCTTGGTGAAATCATAGGCGGACATCGTATAGATTCTTCGGCAGACGAGCAAATGATGGTATAGCCCACAACAGGAAAGGGATCTACATTTTGACGCCGCGGCAACAGCCGAAGGACGGGGTCCACGATGAGGTAGCATCTTAAAGTGAACTTTGAGAATTCAATATCGATGATCAGGGAGTGGACGTAGCAGAAACGACATCGATTTTTGAGATACGCCGAGCGCACACGTGGCTAAAAGTTTATTGGAATTCGATAATAGCAGTGCCATGCTGGGCAGACGACCTTGTTCGACACCCTCCCCTTACGAGCATTATTTATGCTGAATGGGAGGGAAATCATCCACTACGAGTGACAAAGATTTTCGGGAAGCGACGGCTTGTGGATGGTGTCCGTTTGGAGTTTAATGTAGAGGTGTTTGACGCCCAGTAGCATCGAACAGGCGTAGGAGCATCGATGCCGAAGACAAAAAAAGTTGAGGAGGCAGTGTAAATCCCTTAGACGGAAATTGACGCAGATTCACAGAAGTTAGATCTCAGGGAACGCGAGGTGCGATGAAGCAATGTAGGTAACAACACGACAATAAGGGAACGCGAGGTGGCCTATGTATATACAATAAGGATAAGTGGCGCCTATGTGGGCCATATGAACAAAGATTGGCAGGTGACAAGGCCACACGGGTTGCGCCGGGAGTGATCGTTAATTTAGAGGACCAGACCATGGATGGTCGCGGAGAAAGTCCGCAGAGATAATGCAGCGTCGAAATTTAACAATGGATAGGTCCAAAAGGGGAACATTATGACATACATTATTATAATATCCAAGGGGATAGTTATTACTAATGGTGGATGGATGATGCGTATCTAGAGTGATATAACTATAGAGTGATATAACTACGAGGATACAGTATGTCATTACATGCCTAAATGAGGCAAATCAAGCGGAATATTAGTAAGCCTCATGATTCAGATTCCTTTTATTCGTGAAATAGCCCATTTAATGCTATCTTAGCATTTAGGTTTCATTATCTAAGATACACTGGAAGCCTCCACATCGAAGGAGGTATCATCCGTTTAAATCAAAATGTAAGAAAATAAATGGGTAAAAGCAGTGACTTTGAAGGCGTTATGAAAATAAGGTGAAAGAAACCTAACATTTCGCAACATGCATGGAAAAGGAAACGAATGAGTTTTTGAAGGAGGGAAATTTGTAGTAATGGAATATGAGTAAACAAAGAGTTTTCTACATTTTTTAAATATTTCATCAAACGGAGAACAAGGGGGCTGGACTTTTTGGCAAAGGCCAAATGCTGTCAGGAATAAGATGTAAAAACAGAGATATGTTTGTGATTTTTTAATGAAAATTTTGGGCAGATTTTCAGCACCTTGTTAGTAAGAAAGAAGATCATTTCAGCATGCATGGTTTTAAATGTTTATTTTTTTTCTTTTTTTTGTTTTTAAATTTGTAAACCATGTTTAATGCCTTTCAGGGTTACAATGGTGAATGTCTCGAAACAGACAAGTTTATTTTCATCTTTAGAATTTCGCACCTGGTTTATTTTGAGTTGTGCAAATGCAGGTTCTGATAAACTAGGTTGCATTTAGATATTTCTCACATCTTCGGTTTTGCAAGATAGGGTAGTATGAAAACTACGTTTTCTGTATTTTCTGCATTTTATTTCCATTTCCAGTTTTTATTTTTATTTTTCTAACTTTTTATTTTGTAGATTTAAAAAAAAAAAAATTAGGCATTAAAAAAAAAATCATAAAAAATAAAATGATAAAAATAAATATATGGCTGCATAGAATGAACTTCAATATTACATATGCAACAGATTCGGACTCATTCCGATGTCATTTCAATTTTATAATTATTTTTGAAAACTGTTGTTTTTAACGGTTTTTATAATTTTGAATTTTTTTGTTTTGTTTTGGAGGTAAATCGAATTTCTAAATTCTGCATGTTCATTCATAAGCATAAGATAACATTTCCTTCATGAAAACTTCAATTTCATTGAAGGGGGTTACTTTTATGACATTTCAAAAGTTACCATATTTGGAGCAATAAATGCACCTTTCTTCATGAAAATTATGATTTCATTGAAGGGGGGTAATTTTATATGTTATATTAAAAAGGCTGTTATTTTAAAGCATTATTTTTTTTTTTTTTTATGAAAAATATTTCATAAAAGAAGTATAATTAAATGACATTTTAAAGTCCATTGTTTTAAGGCCATAAATTATTGTCTATTTGTGAAAATTAATTTCACCAAAGAGGAATAATTTGTTATTCACATCAAAGGTTATCTTTATCTCCATGATAAGAAGCTACATTTAAGGAGCCTATTCATCATTTCGGATTCACATTCATATATATATTTTAATCTTTACTTTCCTGTTTAAAGTAGGATTTAATGCAAGGTAAAGCTTGATTAAAATCCACTTAATAAGGAAAGATAAAATCTACCTTAAAATCCTCAAGATAAAAGGAATTAATGCACTACATTGTGGTCATATGAGGGCCAATTCACATTTTATTTTATTTTGGTTTCATGAACAATCATTAAAGTAGCATGGTAAAATAAACCAACACATGCCCCTTGTTTACAATTACTTGCAATCACTAAGGTGTTCCTAGCATTGAATTGATATATTTTTATTGAGATTACTAATACACATATGCAAATGATAATATAGCGGATACCTTGAAGAAGTTTTTTATTTAAATTCTTTTCAAGAGAAGGCTTTGAGATCAAAACCCTAAGGGAGAGTGTAATTTCACAATTGGGTAAAATTACCACTCAACAGGTAGATAGATAGTGGATTAGATAGTGCTTTCCTAAGAAGCAATACATTCTATGGAAGTAAAAAAATCCCCCACTATGTTTATCTAACTAGACCTATCTAAAGCTTATGATAAAGTGGATTGACACTTATTAATCTAGGTTATGAAGAAATTTGGGTTCTCTAAGGAGTGGAAAAACTAGATCAAAGGCTGCATATTATCAGTCTCATACTCAGTTATCATCAATGGATTCCCCAAAAATATATTCCCATCATAAAGAGATATTAGGCAAGGGGATCCCATATTGTACTTATTCATCATTCTAGCTAATTTTTTGGGAAAAGCATTGGCTAAGAATAGAGATACTAAGAGACTTGAGAGAGTTTCAATTACTAATGGGGCTAGCCCAATCACCCATCTATAATTTGTTGATGATTCCATGTTGTTAGGAAATACAACAATTAAACAAAGCAATTAGAATAAAATAAATCCTAAACTATTTTACCGAGGCAACAAGCCATATAGTGAATAATGATAAATCCAAAGTAATCTTATTCCATTGTTCACCTTGACAAGAGATCCTAGTACTAGATAGACAAGAGACCCTATAACTAGATAGGATTTTTAATTGTGGAATGTTTCATGCCCTATTGGCTATTATCTTGAGGCCTCTTTTAACACTCGACATTGTGGTGCTAAAAGGGGGACATGAATTGGTATTCATTGATCTAACACTTTTGGATTGTTCATACAGGAATAATGTGATATTGGTGTAACTTTGAATGTTTTGGATGGCTAAATATTTCAAGTTCATTTTATTAGCATCATTGGCTTCCTTTAGCACTCAACACATTGAGAGCTAAGAAGATTTGAATTGATTTATTTTATTACTATTTAGATGCTAAATTGTTCATGTTACTTGAAATATTTATTCAAATACATTGGTATCCCCTAATGATATTTTTTTGATCACTTTCATTGATTGTAATGTTCTCTGTTTGATGATATGTTAATGCTAACCTTTTCAAAAATTTGAGAATCATCTTTCATGTCATGATTTAATTGATGCATATATTTTGGATGATACTAACATGATGATCTTTGTGGTTTGCTTATTTAAAAAATTTTAGTCATTTTATGATTCTTTGCAAGATATCTTTTATTGGAATAAAAAATTTAGTTCTAAGTTATTCTTTGAGTTTCACTAATGGTGACATTTGACGAGCAAGTGGTATCTTTAAGAGAAGAAATGGTATATATGTTACAAAAGTATTATGATTATTTTCCTATGGTTGGAACACCCCATCAGATTCCTGAAATGTTACTGGAGTTTCTATGACTTTTTAATCAAGAGGTCACATTAGGATATCTACAAAAATTTACTTACCTATAGAAATTGCATGAGTACGAGAGCATGTTATTTCAATTCCATGTTTTTTATGAGGCTATTGCTTGTAGGTTCTTCTCATACATTTTGGATGACATATAATTATTGTGGTATGGTCAATTACCCATGGAGGTTAGGACTTCTTGGATCCGAATAGAAGCAACCTATCTTTATCATTTTGGTAATCAAGTTGACTCAGATATGTTGCAAAATAAATTTACCTCTATTCGTAAAAATCCTAATGAATCCATGAGTCAATTCAATGAAAGGTTCAATGAGTTGTACTCTCAAATGTGGGAAATTTTGGACATACCAAAAGAGGAAGCTATTGAAGTATACATGGGAGCCATACCCCCCACACTCGCTACACTTATTGAGAAAAATATTGATGACTCATATTTTCCTAGAATCTATGAGGTTGCAATAATGGTATAACAAGGGAAAGTGAAGGCACAACATGTTCCCATGAAATATTTTTCTTTTGGATTTAGTAATGCCAACCTACACCAACCATCGAATATAGCACCCTCCACTCCAATGATACCTAAGGTGAATAATAAAGGGGATGAGTTTGAATGTCCAAATATTATAACCACCTTAGATATAGTACAAGAGGAGGTGCAAGTTGCCAAGACAACATCAATTAATGAGGATTGTGTAGATATGAATTCATTTTTATAAGTGCATGAGTATTCAAATAATGGTGTCCTAAATATGACTAGTTTGGAGATATGTGATAGGAAAAAACCTACCATAGAATCGAAAGAAGTGGTTGAAAGTGAAACTGGAAGAGAACCAATAAATGAATTGGAAGATATAATAGAATTACACCACTGGTTCTTGGAAGACACTTTGGATTAAAGGCTTGAAATTGATGATCAAGAAATTCCTCACCTTCAAAATTATGATAAAATCAAATCATGGGTTACAAATGAGGATAGTGATCTTGCAAACTTGAAAACAAAGAGTAGACCACTTTTGGAAGTCATCGAACCATCTAAGTAAGGTGAAGGTGAATTCGATGAGAAATAAGTTAAAGAATTGGAAGATGTTGAAGAAATAGTTGAACATCACAATTTGATTTTGGAAGATGATCACTCTACTTCTTGGAAGGAATTAGATGAGTATGCTCACTCTAAACCTTCTAATTAACCCTTTGTGTCAATTGATATGCAGGACAACACAATCGTTTTCTCACAAGAAGACATCACAAGTCCTGTACAATTTGAGGTTGTTTTGGAAGAGGGGTTAGAATCTCATCAAATTTTGGAAGATGATTACGATCCTACTACCAAGTACAAAGAAGAAAAAGAATTGATGGATGAATTAAAATATCATGTCACAAATACCATAGATTTTCATCCCACAAATTTGGATGACAATTTTTACAATGGTTGGGGAAGATATGAAGATGTGTTATTTCCTCACACCCCTATTGATGAAACTTCTATTCCACTTAACATGTAGGAGGTTGGAACTTCTACATTATATGAAGATCTTACATTCGTAAGATTTGATAAGGTTACAAATTTCGATCATGTTGAACATAAATTCATTGAAACTTTTGTTAAAAAAGAAAGGGAAGAAATGGTAAAAATTTCCTATGACTCATCTATTTTGGATGAGGAAGAGGTAAAATCTACCCTTTCATGTTGGGATATTGAAAATTTGGATACTAGTTTGCATGATTGTTTTTAGGATTCAAATGAAGAGATACCATGGATAGTGAACAAGGAGTTGGAATCAAATGACAAAGAGGTTGATTTATTTGAAGCAACTCAAATGATTGATCATCAAGATAGGTTACTTGCCACACACCTTGACCAACAAGATTTGAGGGTTGAAAAGGATGGAAATTTTTTTAATTGGGTGCCCAATTTCAGTATGTTTGATGAATGGGTAATCAATGAAGATAAAGACCATGACGTAGAAGAGGAAATTGCAAATCCTCACCAAGTAATGGTAAATAAAAATGTGCAAAAGGTAAAATCTAACCCTTTATGTCCAAGCATCCAAGATTTAGGTAAAAATTTGTGTGACCATTTATTGAATTTGAATTATGTTTATGATGAAATGCCATTGAAGGTAAATAAAGAACAAGGATTAATTTCTACGTACACCTTTAGTAAGAATTATTTTATGAATGAAAAAGAAGTTGATGCACTTCAATTGTTGAATCAAATTCATCAACAATTAATTATTGAATCTAGGATAAAAGCTTATAATGATTCCTATTTAGTAAATATCCTAGATACTTGCAATTTTTTGCATAAATTTGATTGGCCTAAAAACTTGAATAATGAATTGGCTTTGAAATTTTTTGAAATAGGTTCTTGTTTGCAAGATTTCTTATTCGAAAAAGAAAGCCTAGTTCTAAATTTGGAATTGAGTTGTGAAATTGACATTTTAAAGAATAGACAAGAAACAATTGAAAATCAAATGTTGTCTAATCAATTTAATGATTTGAATCTCACCTTTGATATTGTTAATGAAACTAAATCAAATTGGTGGGGTGAGAGAGGCAAGTTGAAGTTTGTTGCATTGTTTGGCTTAATATTGTTTTTGTTGGATTCCTACAACATTTGCCATCCTTATCATGTTATATGAATTTTGAAATGTTCTAATCATGTTTGGGATCCAGGAAAGTGATAATCCAAATTTTGCACCATCTTGTACCATATTGTACATTTGTATATAGTTTTGGGTTTTTGCTTTCTGTTTTGGCTTTGTCCTTAATTTTTGGTTGGACATAGTTTTTGTGTGTGTTCTTAATTTTGTGTCATGGGTTGTTCCCTTTTCTTAGGGGTAATATTTCACGGTCACTAACTTTTGGTCTCTGGTATTTTTGAAGCTCCTTTATTTAGTAGGTTGGAGTACTTGATCTGAAAATCGATGAACCCGAGAAAAGGGGGATGAGTTATTTGGTGATTATGCTCAAATTTTGGGGATCAAAATGGTGGAAAGTGGAACAATGAAAGATTAGCCAAAGATCCACATGGGACTCACACAAATTAAATTAAGTTTATGGAATTAAGAAGGATGAATTTGTCTTGATGTACAACCCTAGGCGAAAATCTAAAGCGCTCTACTCATTGGCTTTCTAACCTTAGTGAGACTTCATGCATTGCAAGAGTTCCATAGGTACAAGCTATGCAACATATTTCTTGAAATTTATCATCTAGTTCAGGAAAAACCCACTGGGGATATAGACGCTTGACTAGAAGTGGGTCCCTAGCTAGGCAAAGTTTGATACATAGAAAGAGAGAAAAAAAATAAGTGAAAAAAAAGAGAAAAAAAAGAGAAAAAAAAAGAGAAAAAAAAAAGAAAAAAAAGAGAAAAAAAAGAGAAAAAGAGAGAGAATGAGCATTGAAAGTCTAGACACACCTAGGATAGATGAGATTTGCAAAGCATTAAGCGAACATATGGTTGAGTTTGATAAACCTCATAGGGGCTATAGATGCCTGACTGGCAGTGGGGCTCTATCTGTAAAAGTCTTCACTTCATGAGTTGTACTTCATAGCCCAATGCAAAAAGGGATGATGGAATCTTGAGGACTTTCAGAAATACAAAAATAAATCACTTTTACACACACTGAGCAAAGGCAGATGGATTAGTTATTTTCATTCTAAAGATGTTTACCCTCGCATTCTTGAGACGTTGCTAAATTATTGTGTCTTGCTGATCTTGCATTATTTTATTTCAAGTTGGGTTCTTATTGAAATGCCTAGGAGCATTTCCCAGTAGAGTCGTTATATTTTGTGGTTTTTTCATAACTAGCCCCAAAATTGGGGATCAACCTTTAAATTTCCATTTTGGGAGTTTTTGGTCTTCTTCGTGCGATGAGTTTGGGATATCCCTATCCATGAGTTTAGTCCAAATTCTGAGGTCCTTCATGAAGTAATATCTTTTGGTTTTCCTTTGGTTATGTCTAGCGAAGTTTGGATTTCTGTTTTCTTTAATTGCTAGTTTACTTTTATTAATGTTTTGATTTCATAGCCTTTGGTATTTAAAGTTTAGAATAAAAAAAATCATAAAAAAAAATAATAAAAATGAAGGAAGCATTATTATTATTATATATTTTATATATAATAATAATATAAAATAAAAAAATAAATAATAATAATAATAATAATAATAATTTATTATTATTATATTTCATATAATAATAATAATAGTAATTAAAAAAACATATATATGATAAATAATTTTTTTTTAAAAATAATAAAACAAAAAAAGTATAATATGTAAAAGCAAAATAAGTATCGTAATAAAATAAAACTTCACTTCATTTTATATATATATATATATAAAATTAATAAAGTAAAGTTTTATTCGACCCTAGATGTATTGATTTTAGGTATGGTTGTAAATAGGCTTTAGGTTTTGATTTTCTTTATTTTTCGTATGGCTAACTTTAGGTCCTTTTAACGTTGAGGTTTTGCAGGTACCGGGAAGCCATGGATGACTGCCAGAGGAATGAGAGTTATTGTTCATCAAGTATGAGGAAACGAGCGTGGGCGTAGTATTTGAGGTCAAAGACATGAATGGACGATATCGCGTGGACCCCATCAACCAAGACAACACAGCGTAGGAGCAAGGTGGACGACAGGACTTCGTTCTCGACACGATAATGCGACAACATCTTGGTGAAATCATAGGAAAACATCATAGAGATTCTTTGGTAGACGAGCAAATGATGGTATAGCCCACAACAAGAAAGGGGTCTACATTTTGACACCGCAGGGACAGCCGAAGGACGATATCCATGGCAAGGTAGCATCTTAAAGTGAACTTCAAGAATTCAAGACCAACGATCAGGGAGTGGACGTAGTAGACACGACATCAATTATGGAGGATACATCGAGCACACACGTGGCTAGACATTTATCAAAAGTCGATAATAGCAATGCCATGCTGGGAATATGACCTTGTTTGACTCCCCCTTGCGAGCATTATTTGTGTTGAATGGGAGGAAAATTGTCCACTGCGAGTGACAAAGGTTTTCGGGCAGCGACGGCTTGCGGATGGCATCCGTTTGGAGTTTAATGGAGAGGTGTTCGATGCCCGATAGTATCAAACAAGCGCAGGAGCATCGATGCTGAAGATGAAATCCCTTAGATAGTAATTGATACAGATTCACAGAAGTTAGGTCTTGGGGAACACGAGGTGTGATGAAGCAACGTAGGTAACAACACGAGACGAGATGACAAGGAACAAAAAAACCTTCGTTTTGGATACACTGTAGGATACTCTCATGATCAAACATATATTGGTGAAAGACAAGCTTGAGTCGGTATGGTAAAGGGAGTCGAGATGCATTATCATGACACGATGGAGTCCCGAGAAGAATACCGATGATATCGAAGGTTTGACAACACCATGATGGGGACCATTGCCCAATGTAGAAGATTTGGGATTTCATGGGATTTTGAAATCGAATGTTGTTTTGTGTAGCAATGTTGTGATTACTTGTGACATTTTCATCAGGAGGCTTCTCGAATACCGCCATTAACAATCTACATTTTTTCAGGATTGCATTAAAACCAAGAAATCGGTGGTGGAAGGTGAGATTGGTGGGTTTATCGCATCACAGGGAATGTTTTATGTGCAAAGTTTGGAAAATGGAGAGGCCATATTGCCGAAGGTTCATAAGCACAATATCGACAAACAACATGTGGTAGCAGTGGTCAAGTGACGAGTTTTGATCCTTGGACGTCAGCGTTATAGCAATGTAGTGAATATTTTTTGCGATTTAAGGTTACACAGTGAGGTGACAACAAGTCAATAGTTGCGATGTGACAAGCACATCAGCACAGGAGATGTATTAGGGGTGTGGTAGTTCACGATACTGGAGGACACCATGTCAAAAGTGGTAGCAATAATATCGGTACCATTGGAATGGTGAAGAGAAATTTTGACAGTGGGTTAATGGCACATTAAATGCCAACGACACTCATAATTTTAAAAGGAAATATGGTGTGTTCGTTATGAAAAAATCCAAGGTGATTCGTAATGTCCACCCACCACAAAGAACCATCATTTTTTTTTGGAAAAGTGATGACGCATTCGATAGAATCCAAGAAGATGGGCTTCTAGTGCATTTCCAATAGCATCAGAGTGATATCGTGATAAGCAGTAGCAGTGCTATTACAAACACTATCAACAAATATGGTGATAGCCTGGTGATGGAGGTCGTCTATAACAACAAGTATGCCATGGCATCGTGAACGGGATAGAATCACCGCAGGGATGAGTAAACTTAGGTGGCCTATGTATATATAGTAAGGATAAGTGGGGCCTATGTGGGCCATATGAACAAATATTGGCAGGCGACAAGGCCACACGGGTTGCGTCGGGAGTGATCGTCAATTTAGAGGACCAGACCATGGATGGTCATGAAGAAAGTTTGCAAAGATAACGCAGCGCAAAACATTAACGGTGGAGAGGTCCAAAAGGGGGACATTATGGCATACATTATTATAATATCCAAGAAGGATAGTTATTACTACTGGTGGACGGATGATGCGTATCTAGAGTGATATAACTACGAGGATACAGTATGTAGTTACATGCCTAAAGGAGATAAATCAAGCGTAATATTAGTAAGCCTCATGATTTAGTTTCCTTTTATCCGTGAAATAGCCCATTTAATTCTATCTTAGCATTTAGGTTTCATTATCTAAGATACAATGAAAGCCTCCACGTGGAAGGAGGTATCATTCGTTTAAATCAAAATCTAAGAAAATAAATGGGTAAAAGCAATGACTTTGAAGGCGTTATGAAAATAAGGAGAAAGAAACCTAATACTTTGCAACATGCTTGGAAAAGGAAACGAATGAGTTTTTTAAGGAGGGAAATTTGCAGTAATGGAAAATGAAAGGAAATAGGAAGATGTAAACGAAGAGTTTTCTACATTTTAAAAATATTCCATCAAACAGAGAACAAGGGGGCTGGACTTTTTCGCAAAGGCCAAATGTTGTAAGGAATAAAAATAAATACATGGCTGCATATAATGAACTTCAATCTTACATACGTAATAGATTCGGACTCATTCCGATGTCATTTCAATTTTATAATTATTCTTGAAAACTATTGTTTATAATGGTTTTTATAAATTCAATTTTTTTTTTTTGTTTTTGTTTTGGAGGCAAATCGGATTTCTAAAGTCTGCATGTTCATGCATAAGCATAAGATAACCTTTACTTCATTAAAAATTTAATTTCATTGAAGGGGGTTACTTTTATGGCATTTCACAAGTTACCATATTTGGAGCAATAAATGCACCTTTCTTCATGAAAATTCTGATTTCATTGAAGGGGGTAATTTTATATGTTATATTAAAAAGGTTGTTATTTTAAAGCATTAAATTATTTTTCTTTATATAAATTATTTCATAAAAGAGGGATAATTAAATGACATTTTAAAGTCCATTATTTTAAAGCCATAAATTATTGTCTCTTTGTGAAAATTAATTTCACCAAAGAGGAATAATTAATTATTCACATCAAAGGTCTTTATCTCCATGATAAGGATCTAAATTTAAGGAGCCATTCATCATTTTGGATTCATATTCATATATAGATTTTAATCTTTACTTTCATTTTTTAAGTAGGATTTAGTGCAAGGTAAAGCTTGATTAAAATCCACTTAATAAGGGAAGATAAAATCTACCTTAAAATCCTCAAGATAAAAGGAATTAAGACACTACATCGTGGTCATATGAGGGTCAATTCACATGTTCTTTTATTTTGGTTTCATGAACAATCATTAAAGTAGCATGGTAAAATAAACCAACACATGCCCCTTGTTTAGAGTTACTTGCAATCACTAAGGTGTTTCTAGCATTGAATTAATATATTTTTATTGAGATTACTAATACACATATACAAATGCTAATATAGTGGAGACCTTGGAGAAGTTGTTTGTTTAAATTCTTTGCAAGAGAGGGCTTTGAGATCAAAACCCTAAGGGAGAGTGTAATTTCACAATTGGGTAAAATTACCACTCAATGGGTAGATAAATAGTGGATTAGATAGTGCTTTCCCAAGAAGCAATACATTCTATGGAAGTAAAAAAAAAACCCACTATGTTTATCTAACTAGATCTATCTAAAGCTGATGATAGAGTGGATTGACACTTCTTAATCTAGGTTATGAGGAAATTTGGGTTCTCTAAGGAGTGGACAAACTAGATCAAAGGTTGCATATCATTAGTCTCATACTCAGTTATCATCAATGGATTCCCCACAAATATATTCCCATCATCAAGAGGTATTATGCAAGGGGATCCCCTCTTCTTGTACTTATTCATCATTATAGCTAAATTTTTGGGAAAAGCATTGGCTAAGAATAGAGATACTAAGAGACTTGAGAGAGTTTCAATTGCTAATGGAGCTAGCCCAATCACCCATCTATAATTTTTTTATGATTCCATGTTGTTAGGAAAGACAACAATTAAACAAAGCAATTAGAATAAAACAAATCCTAAACTATTTTACCAAGGCAACAAGCCATATGGTGAATAATGATAAATCCAAAGTAATATTATTCCATTGTTCACCTTGACAAGAGACCCTAGTACTAGATAGATAGGAGACCCTAGTATAGGATTTTTAATTGTAGAATTTTTCATGCCCTGTTGGCTATTATATTTAGCCCTCTTTTAACACTCAACATTGTGGTGCTAAAAGGAGGACATGAATTGGTATTCATTGATCTAATGCTTTTGGATTGTTCGTATAGGAATAATGTGATATTGGTGTAACTTTGAATGTTTTGGATGACTAAATATTTCAAGTTCATTTTGTTAGCATCTTTGGCTTCCTTTAGCACTCAACACATTGAGAGCTAATAAGAGTTGAATTGATTTATTTTATTGGTATTTAGTTGCTAAACTTTTCATGTTACTTGAAATATTTATTCAAAGACATTGGTCTTCACTAATGAGATTTCGTTGATCACTTTCATTGATTCTAACATTCTCTATTTGATGATGTGTTAATGCTAACCTTTTCACAAATTTGTAAATGTTCTTTCATGTCATGATTTAATTGATGCATATGTTTTGGATGATACTAACATGATGATCTTTGTGGTTTACTTATTCAAAAATTGTTAGTCATTTTATGATTCTTTGCAAGATTTTTTTTATTTGACTAAAAAATTTGGTTCTAAGTTATTCTTTGAGTTTCACTAATCGTGACATTTGAGTAGCAAGTGGTATATTTAAGAGAATAAATCGTATCTAAATTAGGGAAGTATTATGAGTGTTTTCCTATGGTTGGAACACCCCATAAGATTCCTAAAATGTTACTGGAGTTTCTACGACTTTTTAATCAAGAGGTGACATCAGGATACCTAAAGAAATTAACTTACCTATAGAAATTGCATGAGTACAAGAGCACAATATTTCAATTCCAAGTTTTTTATGAGGCTATTGCTTGTAGGTTCTTCTCATACATTTTGGATGATAGATCATTCTTGTGGTATGGTAAATTACCCATGGAGGTTAGTACTTCTTGGATACGACTAGAAGCAACCTATATTTATCATTTTGGTAATCAAGTTGACTTAGATATGTTTCAAAATAAATTTACCTCTATTTGTAAAGAGCCTAATGAATCCATGAGTCAATTCAATGATAGGTTCCATGAATTGTACTCTCAAATGTGGGAAAGTTTGGATATACCGAAAGAGGAAGCTACTGAAGTATACATGGGATCCATACCCCCCGCACTCGCTACACTTATTGAGAAAAATCTTGATGACTCATATTTTCCTAGAATATATGAGGTTTCAATAATGGTAGAAAAAGGGAAAGTGGAGGCACAACATGTTCCCATGAAAGATTGTTCTTTTGGATTTAGTAATGCCAACCTACACCAACCATCGAGTATAGCACCCTCCACTCCAATGATACCTAAGGTGAATGATAAAGGGGATGAATTTGAATGTCCAAATTTTATAACCACCTTAGATATAGTACAAGAGGAGGTGCAAGTTGCCAAGCCAACATCCACTAATTAGGATTGTGTAGAGTTGAATTCATTTCTAGAAGTGCATGAGTATTCAAATAATGGTGTCCTAAATCATACTAGTTTGGAGATATGCGATAGGACAAAAATTACCATAGAATCGAAAGAAGTGGTTGAAAGTGAAGCTGATAGAGAACCAATATAATGAACTGGAAGACACGATAGAATTACACCACTGGTTCTTGGAAGACACTTTGGATGAAAGGCTTGAAATTGATGATCAAGAAATTCCTCACCTTCCAAATTGTGATAAAATCGAATCATGGGTTACAAATGAGGATAGTGATCTTGTAAAATTGAAAAAAAATAGTAGCCCACTTTTGGAAGTCATCGAACCATCTAAGGAAGGTGAAGGTGAATTCGATGAGAAACAAGTTAATGAATTGGAATATGTTGAAGAAATTGTTGAGCATCACAATTTGATTTTGAAAGATGATCACTCTGATTCTTGGAGGGAATTAGATGAATATTCTCACTCTAAACCTTCTACTGAACCCTTTGTGTCAATTGATATGTAGGACAACATAATTGTTTTCTCGCAGGAACACATCATAAGTCCTATAGAATTTGAGGTTGTTTTGGAAGAGGGGTTAGAATCTCATAAAATTTTGGAAGATGATAATGATCCTACTACCAAGGATAAAGAAGAAAAGGAATTGATGGATGAATTAAAATATCATGTCACAAATACCATAGAGTTTCATCCCATGAATTTGGATGACAATTTTTACAATGGTTGGGGAAGATATGAAGATGTGTTATTTCCTCACATCCCTATTGATTAAACGTCTATTCCACTTAACATGAAGGAGGTTGGAACTTCTACATCATATGAAGATATTTCATTCACAAGATTTGAGAAGGTTACCAATTTTTATCATGTTGAACATAAATTCATTGATTTTTTTTTTGAAAAATAAAGGGAAGAAATGGTAAATATTTCCTATGACTCATCTATTTTGGATGAGGAAGAGGTAAATGTTGCGGGCCAAACAAGGTTAACTTCTTTCCTACTTTTGTCACATGCCCGTGCATTTAATTTATCAACCCAGGGAGCTTCGTAAACTTGCGAAGGGTCTTGAACAAGATTGCTTACAATACCACTTGAGATGAGTCCGCTAGTTCTACTATTGGGGGGTGTTTCAACGGTCGTCAATCATTCATACACTCCTCAATAATTTACGTAAAAACAATTAAATCTATAGAAAGGAAATATTCACGCATTCCTGGAAATAAACCTATTGCAATACTAGAAATAACAATGCGATAAACAATCTTATAAAAGCGGTAAACTAATCTAGAAAACACAGGAAAAATAGGGGAAGAAATACTGGCTTGGAGTGGGCCCAGGCTCCAACAACTTCCTCCCAGCTGAACACGCACTTAGAAACTCTTAGAACTATATTATAATTATCAAAGTATTACAATGCTTCTTCTATATATCTCTCTACATTTACTATCAAAATATTCTATATATCCTCAGAGAGGTCTGCATGTGTTTATATAGCACACCCGTAGATCTTCTATTACAAAGAAGTTATAACAATCGATTCATTCTAGACTAAACTAAGATAGTCTGGTAAATGTGATCGACGTCTGCTAAAATTGGCATTCATTTCTAATGGTGGCATGCTCACTGATTGGTTTGTGCTTCGCCTGGCATTGGTAGGACGTTCTCATACGTCGGTGCGATCCCCAATTTAACTCTACATGATGTAGAGTTGGAACTGCACCAGTATCTGTTGTCCACGTCGTGCTTGTCTGGTCAACGGGCGAAGAACAGGGGTGCCTTCCCTATGAGGAAGGTGCCTAAGTATGTCGGGCACCTTCTCTATGCGGAAGGTGCCTTACTACCGTTGGCACCTTCTTGGAAGAGGAAGGCGCTTATCTTCTATTGGCGCCTTCCTGTGAGAGGAAGGCACTTGCCTTCTAGTGGCGCCTTCCTATCGGCGCCTTCCTTATGAGAGGAAGGTGCTTGCCTTCTAGTGGCACCTTCCTATCGGTGCCTTCCTGTGAGAGGAAGGTGCTTATTTTCCTTTGGTGCCTTCCTGGAAGAGGAAGGCGCTAGCCTTCTATTGGTGCCTTCCTGGGAGAGGAAGGCGCTTGTATTTCCTTGGCGCCTTCCTGGAAGAGGAAGGCGCCTACTTACGCTTGGTGCCTTCCTGGAAGAGGAAGGCGCCTACCTTCTCTGCGTTGATTTTGAAAGAAACAAAGTGCTAGGTCCATGAAAAGACCTCGACTGATCCAAATCTGACTAAATCAACTACAATTCCACAAAAACACATTGAAAACACATGAATTAGATAACACACATAATTTCATCAAATAATTATATAATCATTCATAAACATATGCAATCCTTATTATACAACCGCATAATAATCAAGAAAATGTATACAAAATATGAGCATTTTTGATGCTCATCATCCCCCCATGCCTAACATATGCCACGCCCTCGTGGCATCAAAACTATAGGTAGCCCTATTGACCCCTCATCGTTGCCATTTCTTGGTGGATCCGACTGTACCTGTGGCCCGTGTTTGCCTCTTCTGTGCACTGGCATCTGGAGGTGTGGCTCCTCTTTTTCTACGTGGGGCTACGGGTGTTGTTGTCAACTTTGCTTTCCTCGTCCTGCTCTGTATCACTCAGGTCGATGACAGGGGGTGTTGTGGGACTTCTTTCCCCTTCACTCCCAAAAATAGAGGAATTCTCCCCTGCCTCCGGGCTACTCTGTTGGGCGTCCGATCAAAATTCTCCCAAAGAGAATACTCGTTCTGTAGATGTGGGAGAATTCATCGGGACCTCTATTGCCCAGTAATTTTGGGTCGATGCATCCCTTATTTCTATTCCCCTATCCTGGAGTTGTTGGTTCTCCTCCCGCAACTACTAGACCAACTGCTCGAGCTGGGTGATTCATCTTTCTTATTCTTCCAATTCCCCTCTATGCTCGTTCTAGTAGTCCTCCAAAATTTGTTGGGCCATCCAGCAATTGGTCTGCCACTCCAGCACTTCCTCCAAGGCTGTGTCGACCTGATCATTGCTCCCAAAATTCCTTGCATCTTATGGGCTCCAGTTTGTCAATTCCTAGAGGGTTTGGGCTGCAATGTCGACTTTCGGGTCGTTCTCTTCTTCTTTTACCGAGAGGAGTCATCGTAGGTGTTTCCTCCTGGGGACTAGTTCTGGCGGCCAAAACTCGGCCTCGCTGCTAATAAGCGATGCTCCTTCCTCTTCATACTCGGGCACTAGGGAATGCCCTCTTTCCTCTGTGCATTCAGGCACTGGTGAATGCCCTATTTATTCCATGAAATCGAGCAATGCCAATTGCCCGATACTTGCCATCTCCTCTATAGGGCTTCCCTCTTCTTGCCCTATTTTGGTAATAGCATCCTATTGCCTTTCTTGGCTACCATCTCCCTCTGCATCGGGGTTCTGCCTCTACGCTTCTGCATGGCGGACCAATGCTGATATCATCCCATGGTGGGCCAAGGCGGATGGTGCTCCCTTCTGGTACCTAGTCGCTTCTTCCTTCAGGGCATTTTCTAGGTAGAAGGGCACGTTCAACTTCCTTCCATGCACCAGGTGATTCAGAAACTGCACATGGTTAGTGTGCAAATGGGTATACTTCCCGGTGCATGTAAAGAATCGAGCAACCTGCTCGAATATCTTTCATAGATTCATGGGAAGGCTACTTTTGGGTAGCCCTTCCTTATCTATCTGCACATTTTCTCCTGGTAGCAGCACTTCGGCGTACGACTTCAGCAGTCCACCTTTGTATATGCATTCACCTATGAGGGGCAATCCAGTCGCCTACGAGATGTATTCGGGGGTGACCAAAATTTCTACCCCTCGCACCTGAGCTACGTCGCCCCTCAAGGAGGTAGCGAATTCCTTGGCTACCTCCATATCCTGGCCTTGACTAACTAGGGTACAGTATTCGAACCATCCCTCGGCCTCGAACTATGTTTTTACCGTCCCCTTGATTCCTTCCATATCACTCGACTCATTCTTTTTCACCGCATGATTCTTCGACCTTCCTCCCATGGCGCCTTCCCTTACTACTACGCTTCTTTTTTTTTTGTCCTTACTTCTTCAGGAAGGTGCCTTCTTATAGGGAAGGCGCCTAACCTTAGCATTTAATTCTAGGGTACACCTTTCGAGCCATATCATTGGCACGTGGTTCCGGCCATGGGGGTATATGATTTTTATGATGACAATATTTTTTTGGTACTACATAATTTATGAATAATTATATAAATATTTGAGTTAGTATGCGTGTACCTTATTTGGTGTTTCATGCATCGTGAAGAGCGTTGATTCACTGATTTGTGACATAGGGGAGGGGTATTTCATTTGTGCGGATTACACTGGACTTTGGTGTTGAGTTGTTTGATGGTTGGTGTTGAAGATAGACTCCCAATTTGCTCAAAAAATCGTCTATCCATCATCTTTGGAACGTGCACGCTGATCTCGCCCCATAATTCTTCGAGATTTTTTTGATTGGGGTAGATTTCCATCACATGGGCGATGGTGGTAATCTGATGCCGCTCGTTCATGTGGTGATTTCATTTCGATCGAGGCGTCCATGAGACTTAAGTGTTGGTTGTACGTGGAAGGTGCTCTTTGGTACCTTCCCAATGTGGAAGGCGCTTATGTGGTGCCTTCCCGATGTGGAAGGCACTTATATGGTGCCTTCTCGATGTTGTCGGTGCTCTTTGAATGGATGCGCCTTTCGGTGGTGGAAGGCACCCTTTTGATGATGGTGCCTTCCTACTACGAAAGGTGCTTCTAAATGGGTGCACCTTCCTAATGTGGAAGGCATTGTTGAATACCTGCGCCTTCCTAGGGTGGAAGGCATCATTGTATACCTATGCCTTCCTGGGGTGGAAGGCGCCTCGGTTTGTATGCGCCTTCCTGATGTGGAAGGCACCTCAGGCTCTTTTTTTTTTTTGTGGCACCTTCCCGCCATGGAAGGCACCTATTTTTTTATGTGGCGCCTTCTCGATGTGGAAGGCACCTACTTTTTTTCTTTTTTTTTTTTTTGTGTGCATCTTCTTTATAAGGAAGGCACCTTCTTCTAGTGGGGCACCTTCTTCATAAGGAAGGTGCCTTATTCTAGTGGGGCGCCTTCTTCATATGGAAGGTGCCTTATTATATGGGCCTTTTGGTAGGTTTTTTAAGGAAGTGTTTATTGGTGGGAGCCTTCTTAATACGAAAGGTGCCTTATTTTGGTGAGGTGCCTTCTTCATACGAAAGGTGCCTTCTTCTGGTTGTGCGCCTTCTTTATAAGGAAGGTGCCTTATTCTTGCGGGGTGCTTTCTTCATACGAAAGGTCCCTTCTTCTGGTTGGGTGCCTTCTTTATAAGGAAGGCACCTTCTTTTGCGCCTTCTCGATGTGGAAGGTGCTTTATTCTTGGCAATCATGTTGCGATTGATTGGGAAAGGGTGATCAAGCCTTCTCAGTCTCGCTTCACGCTGCCTCAGCTTCTACCTACGAGTGTCATTGTCAAAATGCTGAGCCGAATCAGGCCTGGTTTCCGAGATACCTATTCCTCGTGTTGTCAGGTCTTCCACCTACAAAAAGTAAATGAAAAGAAAGAAAAATAAATGCAGTTAGATGCATTCCATGCCTATTAGGCCCTGGATTAGGATGCCTACAGCTTGCATGCGGGCATCGTCCCTACAAAACACACTGTAAGGAAAAAACTAAATTAACTAATTTTGGTGAGCACCTCCATGCCCACCGTTTCGCCTGTTAAGAGTTTGGTCCAGATCTAACAAGATGGGGTCTCCCCCATGTCTATTCTGGATTCCACTTGTAAGGTTTCGGATGTGTTATAGGGGCATAGTCGGTGGCCATTGACCGTTAACATAGTGTTGCTATCGTCAATTGTTCTAACGCGCATTGCCCCATTCTTGATGAGCTCTACCACCTCATACGGTCCCATCCATATTTGCATTAATTTACCTTTTCTTTCTTGGAACCGAGAATCGTACAACAACACCCATTCTCCTTCTTGGAACTGCTTCAGTTTAATGTGGTGATCATGCCACCACTTTCTTTGCTTTTGTATGATTTCCATTCTCTGCAAAGCATCCATTCAAATTTCGTCCAGCTGATCTAGCTGTCGAATCCTTTCTTTTTGAGCGTCATCCAAGCTCAAGTTCAATTCTAAAGTCATCCTCAATGTCTTGATTTCAAATTCAATGGGCATCATCGCACTCTTCCCATAGACCAGTTGGAAGGGTGTGAAGCCTGTGGTGGATTTCCATGTGGTATTATATGCCCAGACTACCTCCGACAACCATGTAGCCCAATATTTTTTGTGTTGTTGCATGGTCTTCGTCAGGATGTTCTCTATTTCTCTGTTCGTCACTTCCACTTGCCCATTTTCTTGCGGATGGTAGGGTGTAGTTTTATTGTGTCAAACTCTGTATTGCTCCATCAGCTCCTTGATCAACTTGGAGGTAAATTGAGGCCCTTGGTCTGTTGTTATCTCTCTAGGGACCCCAAATCATGTAAAAATGTGGGCAAATAAGAAATCGGTGACTGTTCTTTCTTTTGAATCTCTCAATGCTTGAACTTCAACCCATTTGGTGACGTAATCTATACTGGACCAAAATAAACCTCCTCCCTATTGAAGGTGGATTAATTGGTCCCACGAAGTCCATGCCCCACTTATCGAAGGGTTCCAGGTGTACCCGAGGCTGGAGGGGCATTTCGTCTCGATGGGTTGGTCTGCCCATTCTTTGGCATTCATCGCACTTGCTGGCGTACGCAGCCGCATCCTTGAACAGAGTGGGCCAAAAGTACCTAACCTATAGGATTTTGTAGGTAGTTCATTTCCCTGCAAAGTGTCCTCTGCATGGTTCATCGTGACACGCTTTGAGTACTTCTGAGAACTCTTATTCTGCTACGCATCTCCTTATAATCTGGTCACATCCTATTTTGAATAGGAGGCCATCAATCCATAGGAACGATGCACTTTTCTCTATGACCACCTGCTTTTCTCAGAAAGAGAGAGCAGGTGAGGTTCTTTCGGTGGCCAAGTAATTGGCTATATCTACGTACCACAAGATTTTCTCACTAATGGTGAACAAATGTTCATCCAAAAATTGGTCTTCCACTACTGTATGGTCTGTCGATATCAATCTGGATAGAAAATCTGCTACGACATTGTCTTTGCCTGGTTTGTCGACTATTGTGATGTCGAATTCCTGTAGTAACAAGAGCCACCTGATAATTCTTCCACCAATGGCCGGCTTGCTCATCAAGTATCTGATAGCCATATGGTCCATGTGGAAAAATACCTTATACCCGATGATATAATGGTAGAATTTGTTTATGGCATGCACAACTGCAAGGAACTCCTTCTCCATCACCGTGTAGTTGAGCTCGGCTCCTGCCAAGTTTTTGCTGACATAGTAGATGGCATAAAATTCTTTGCCATCCTTCTATCCGAGGACTGCTCCAATCGCATTGTTGGATGCATCACAGTAGATATGGAATGGTATGGCCCAATTTGGTCCTCTTAAAATCAGTGCGGATATCAGTTTCTCTTTAAGCAACTAAAATGCTTCTTCGCAGTCTTCCATCCAATTGAACTCCACATCTTTAGATAATAGAGTGTGCAGTGGTTTTGCAATTTTGCTGAATTCGGCGATAAATCACCGGTAGTACCCGACTGATCCAAGAAAACTCCTCACCTCTCTCTGCATTCTAGGGTTGGGTAGGTCTCTGATGACCTCAATTTTTCTTTTATCAACCTTTATTCCTTCTGCGAAGAGGTGGTGTCCAAGTACGATGCCTTCTTG
This sequence comes from Wollemia nobilis, assembly GCA_028583015.1. Classification (NCBI taxonomy): domain Eukaryota; kingdom Viridiplantae; phylum Streptophyta; class Pinopsida; order Araucariales; family Araucariaceae; genus Wollemia; species Wollemia nobilis. The sequence continues at coordinate 35,585 of JAQPPZ010007259.1, read as the reverse complement.
CATCATCATAAAGCATTTCTCGTTGCTCAGGGACAAATTGTTTTCCTTGCTTCTTTCGAGCACTCTTTCCAAGTTCGTCATTGCTTCGTCAAAGGTTTCTCCATAGACGATGAAGTCATCCATGTATACTTCGACCACATCTCCCATCATGTCTGAAAATATGCTAAGCACCGCCCTTTGAAAGGTGGCAGGTGCGTTGCATAATCCGAAAGGTAATACCCGATAGGAAAACATTCCCCATGGGTAGGTGAACGTTGTCTTATCTTGATCCTCTTCTCCTATCTAGATCTGGTTGTATCCACTGAATCCATCCAGGAAGGAGAAATACTTCCTCCCGGAGAGTGTATCCAAGACTTGATCAATGAATGAGAGCGGGAAGTGGTCCTTCTTGGTCGCTTTGTTTAACGCTCTGTAGTCCACACAGATTCACCACTTCCCATTATTTTTAGGGACTACCACTAACGGTGATACCCACTCACTGTCAGAAATTGGATAGATGAATCCGGCAGTCAAGAGTTTTTGCAGTTCTTCCTTGACAATGTCTTTCATTGCCGGATTCATTCTTCTCTGTGGTTGCCTGCTTGGAGTTGCTTGATCATCGAGGTATATACAATGGGTACAGATATTTGGGTTGATACCCTTCATATCTGAGTAATCCCATGCAAATGCCTATTGGTGTCTAACCAGGAGCTCTTCTACTTTCGTCAATTGTGTGGGAGTCAACCCACTGCTGACATTCAACGTTCTTCCTAGCCCGACGTGTATCTGCTGAACGTGGTGATCTTGGGCACCAGCCAACGGTGATCCAGGTGCGGATATGGAGGACTCCCCATGGAGGAACTCCACAATAGCACCATCTTCATCTTCTTCTACCAACTCATCCAACGTCATCATCGGTTGGATCATGGATAGCTCAGGATTTTCATGCTCGGTCAACATGGGTTCTCCTAATGATTCGACGGACTACGCTGGGGTGAAATAGTCAACCTTTTAATGTTTTGTCCATCGAATATGGTCATCAACCCATCCTGGCAGCTGATGTAAGCATCAACTATTGCCAGCCATGGCCTTCCCAAGATGAGCGGGTAACCGCCTAGCCTAGTTTTAGATTGCAAGACTAAAAATTTGATTGGGTATTCCCATGCATTGGTTGTCACTATTACGTCTTCCAACATTCCTTCTAGTGCCATGGTCGATCGATCGGCCAGCTGCAACACTGTCATAGTGGGTTTTAGGTTCATGAGTTGTAGCCTCTACATGGTCTCCTGAGGCATTACGTTGATGGCTGCTCCGAGATCGACCAACGTATTGGATAGGGAATGTCCCTCGATTTTTATAGTCAGCACTAGGCTGCCCAGGTCTACATACTTAGGATGGCACATTTTTCCCATCATCAAATCTGCTAGTTTACCCATGACATTGATAGTCTGGGTTGCTCTTCATCTCGGCTTCCTTAGACACATCTCTCTTATCACCTTGGTATATATCGAAACATCTCGGATGGCTTGAAATAATGGAATTGTCATGGTGAGGTTCTTCAAGCTAGACAAGATATCAAACTCTTGCTGTGTTACTTTCCTCTGTTCTTGCAGTCGATTGGGAAATGGAGCCTTTGCTCTCTCAAGCGTTTCTTCTATCACCTCTTCTACAAGAGGTGTTTCTCCTACCTCTTCCTCCTCTTCTACTAGTGGAGGCATTCCTACTCCTAGTTGTCTACCAGACCTAAGTTGAATATGGTACATCGGATACATCTCACCCTCCATGTTGTATGCTGATTGGTTCACCCTATTATTAGGATTTGTCATCGGTTGTGTAGGTAGCTATGCAGGTCTCACTACTGGCAACGATGGTAAATTCTGTTGGGGGTGAGCTGGTGCTACATTCTATGGAGCCTGATTCCATGCAGTGTGGCCTCTCCACTGCTACCCAGGATATGGATATGGCATCCATGGTTGCTGGTTTAGGAATGCTACTGGGGGTGCGTTGGACCAGGGTGATGGCCCCCACCACCCCATGTTAGGTGGTTGAGGCGGGCCTTGGGACATGTATGGTCCTCCCCCATATGACGACATTTCGGTTGGCATATTCCCCACAAGGGGTTGTGGCCAACTCTTTCGATTGCCTATGAAATAGGCATCCGTGCTTTCAACATCCTCCTGATTATTGGGCAGTTGTAGGCACAATCGAGTTTTATGGTTCAGCCTGCAAACTGCACATACTCTGACTTTGTTCTCTAGGCATGCATTCTTTGCATGCTTCCCTCTACATTTTGGATAGAAATAAGCCAATGCTGCTTCATTTTCTTGCTTCTTTTTCTCTAACAGCAGTGTATCCATCTGCAATGCTAGAGATGAGAGCATTTCGCTCTTTAAATCTTCCAGCATGTTACCTATTTCTATCTTCGTGACTGAAGCAATCACTTTCATGGTTCTAGAAGTGGTCTTGCCTCTCCTTCTTGAGTAGTTTCGGCATAGTTTTCGGATGTCTTCCATAGCGTGCTGGTAGACATCACCTCCAAAAATCATGTTAAGAGCCTCCAGTGATTCATTGGTAAGTCCTCTCAAAAATATGCTTTTGAGGGACTTATCAGATAGTTTCGTGTGAGGAGATCGTTGAATATTGAAGTTGAATCTCTCCCAGTATTCCTTGAGAGACTCATCTTCTTTCTGCGTCATGCTCGGGACCTCTTCTCTGGAGTCTCTTGCTCTCCCAAAATCTTGGTATTGCTCTAAAAAGAGCTTCTTCATTTGATCCCAAGTGGCAATGTGTTTGTCTCCTAGACCGATGAACCACCGTAGAGTTGCATCATCCAATGTGGAAGGAAAGAGTTTTAGCTTCTACGTATCATATTTGTAGTCCACAGACCTGCATAAGACATCAAACTTAAATAAAAATAGGTCAGGGTCCTCAGTTGGGTATCCTCTAAAGGTCGAAAGGTGAGCAAGGGATATGTTTTTCATTTTGGTATCTCCTACTCCTTCATCAATCGGGAAACTAAATCCAGATGAGACTTCTTCGTTGTCAGCCATTTTTTTAGGAAATGCGGTCTCTAATGCAGTATTTATGGCCTTACGATCATTTAAGACTTTCTAAGTCAAGGCTCTAAGGTTGTATGGTGTTATCGTCCGATCTTCTACAACTTTCCACAACAGGGCTTCCTCTAAGGGTGTCCTATTAAACATGGGATTTATGATGATTCGTTCTTCCCCAAGTTGATGGGATGAGGAGGCACTTTGCACAAAGTGCGGATCCTCACTCCAATGGATTGTTGGAGGTGGGTCGGGTGAGTCTAATTCAAATTTAGAATGTTCGACTGACTCAGGTTCTGGTGGATTGGTTTTTATAAACCGACCGTCAGGTCCTCTTCTTCTCGAAGAACTCATACAAGGTCAGATGGAAGGTTTCTAGGTATTGTAAATAATCTAGTTGAGACGCTTCCCCGGCAACGACACCAAAATGTTGCGGGCCAAACAAGGTTAACTTCTTTCCTACTTTTGTCACATGCCCGTGCATTTAATTTATCAACCCAGGGAGCTTCGTAAACTTGCGAAGGGTCTTGAACAAGATTGCTTACAATACCACTTGAGATGAGTCCGCTAGTTCTACTATTGGGGGGTGTTTCAACGGTCGTCAATCATTCATACACTCCTCAATAATTTACGTAAAAACAATTAAATCTACAAAAAGGAAATATTCATGCATTCCTGGAAATAAACCTATTGCAATACTAGAAATAACAATGCGATAAACAATCTTATAAAAGCGGTAAACTAATCTAGAAAACACAAGAAAAATAGGGGAAGAAATACTGGCTTGGAGTGGGCCCAGGCTCCAGCAGCTTCCTCCCAGCTGAACACGCACTTAGAAACTCTTAGAACTGTATTATAATTATCAAAGTATTACAATGCTTCTTCTGTATATCTCTCTACATTTACTATCAAAATATTCTATATATCCTCAGAGAGGTCTACGTGTGTTTATATAGCACACCCGTAGATCTTCTGTTACAAAGAAGTTATAACAGTCGATTCATTCCAGACTAAACTAAGACAGTCTAGTAAATGTGATCAACGTCTGCTAAAATTGGCATTCATTTCTAACGGTGGCATGCTCACTGATTGGTTTGTGCTTCACCTGGCATTGGTAGGACGTTCTCATACATCGGTGTGATCCCCAATTTAACTCTACATGACGTAGAGTTGGAACTGCACCAGTATCTATTGTCCATGTCATGCTTGTCTAGTCAACGGGTGAAGAACAGGGGCACCTTCCCTATGAGGAAGGTGCCTAAGTATGTCGGGTGCCTTCTCTATGCGAAAGGTGCCTTACTGCCATTGGTGCCTTCTTGGAAGAGGAAGGCACTTATCTTCTGTTGGCGCCTTCTTGTGAGATGAAGGTGCTTGCCTTCTAGTGGCACCTTCCTGTCGATGCCTTCCTTATGAGAGGAAGGTGCTTGCCTTCTAGTGGTGCCTTCTTGTTGGTGCCTTCCTATGAGAGAAAGGCACTTATTTTCCTTTGGCGCCTTCCTAGAAGAGGAAGGCACTAGCCTTCTATTGGCGCCTTCCTGGGAGAGGAAGGCGCTTGTCTTTCCTTGGCGCCTTCCTGGAAGAGGAAGGTGCCTACTTACGCTTGGTGCCTTCCTGGAAGAGGAAGGCGCCTACCTTCTCTGCGTTGATTCCAAAAGAAACAAAGTGCCAGGTCCATGAAAAGACCTCGACTGATCCAAATCTGACTAAATCAACTACAATTCCACAAAAACACACCGAAAACACATGAATTAGATAACACGCATAATTTCATCAAATAATTATATAATCATTCATAAACATATGCAATCCTTATTATACAACCGCATAATAATCAAGAAAATGTATACAAAATATGAGCATTTCTGATGCTCATCAATAAAATATACCCTTTCATGTTGGGATATTGAAAATCTGGATACTAGTTTGCATGATTGTTTTGAATATTCAAATGGAGAGATACCATGGATAGTGAACAAGGAGTTGGAATCAAATGACAAAGAGGTTGATTTATTTGAAGAAACTCAAACGATTGATCATCAAGATAGGTTAATTTCCACACACCTTGACCAAAAATATTTGAAGGTTGAAAAGTATGGACATGTTTTTAATTGGGTGCCCAATTTTAGTATGTTTGATAAATGGGTAATCAATGAAGATAAAGACCATGAGGTAGAAGAGGAAATTGCAAATCCTCACCAAGTTTTGGTAAATAAAAATGCGCAAAAGGTAAAATCTAAACCTTTATGTCCAAGCATCCAAGCTTTAGGTGAAAATTTGTGTGACCATTTATTGAATTTGAATGATGTTTATGATGAAATGCCATTTAAGGTAAATAAATAACAAAGATTAATTTCTACGTACACCTTTAATAAGAATGCTTTGATGAATGAAAAAGAAGTTTATGCACTTGAATTTTTGAATCAAATTCATCAGCAATTAATTATTGAATCTAGGATAGAAGCTTATAATGATTCCTATTTAGCAAATATCCTAGATACTTGCAATTTTTTGCATAAATTTGATTGTCTTGGCTTTTGGAAAACTTCACTCCCAATTGTCTACTTGGGGGTCCCAATAACAATTGATGAAAAAAGGAGTATTGGGCATGGCTGATAGATAAAATCAAGGGTATAATTGGAAAATGGACAAAGAGGTGTCTATCATCAAGAGGGCATATTACCTTAATCAAGTCAATGTTACAATCTAACCCCATCTATGTGTCATTGGTTTCAAATATCCTAAAGGCAGTTCATAGATTCCTCTAGATAGGTGCTAGGGAGGAAAAAAATGGACCTTGGTAAAGTGGGAAACTTTTTTTTTATCAAAATAGGAAGTGGGAATGAGTTTTATATTTGCAATAAAAAATAACAAGGCACTGGTTGTAAAATTGTACTAGAGAATGATTAATAGTCCCAATGCAATATACGGTCAAAAATCTATGAGCAAAGTATGTAGATAACAAGACCCCAATAGAGATTATCCGATATCAATTGTCTAATAGAGGTTTCCTATTTTAAGGGTACTCAAAATAGGAGATAAAATGATGAAAGAAAGGCTATTTTGGATAGTTAATAATAGAAAACATATATTTTTTGTTAAATTCATGGGATGGACATCCACCTTTGGTGACTTAGTATCTAGAGTGGAACCTACTGATGGAAGAGTTGCATAGAAAGCAATTAATAAAAGTAGAAATATACTCTAGGGACCAAACATGAGGATCAAAAGTTAGAAGATACCAGATTCTATAAGAAGAATGACCAATCTAACTTCCAAAGAGACTAGCAAAGGAGATTGATCGAATCATACAAATGAGATCATTATCATGGTCTTATGAGGAGGATCAATTAGGATGGAATAGTTGGACTAAGTGGTGTAAACAATAATGTAGGGATACAAATCATTACATCCTAGCACCACTCATCCGAATTGGGATCTATTCACACAACTCTAGATGCAAAATTTATGGCCAAAGGTTAGGTTCTTCAACAACTTTTTACTCCACAAAAGAGTACTCATAGGGGACAACTTATTGAAGAGGGGAGTTTATGGATATTTTACATGTACATTATGTATGGAGAAGAATGAAACTTTTAACCATATTTTTATAGAATACCCCATAGTGATGAAGTTGTTGAAAACATTGGTACCTTCGCGAGATTTGCATGGGACCAACAGTCAGTCTATCAACGATATTTGAATAGGATGGAAGAATCAACAAGGAGTAGATGGGTATGTGGGTAAGATAGTGTGGATAGGGATGGCAATCCTAACTTAGAACATCTAGAATAAGTGGAATAGAAGTATCTTCAAATAAAAGACTAGGGATATCCATTGTATGTGGGTGAATACCATATCCAATATAACAAATATTATCCAATTCATGCTGATGCAACCACAAAAATCACATCAAAAATAGGATAAAATAATGGCATTACTCAATATCATTCCCCAAATGGATAGAGCTAAAAGAGTCAAATAATGGGACAAAATTATGGATAGAACCCAAAAATGGTAGTGAACACCATTGGTATTTGGAAAGGTACATACAAATGGGAGATCAAGGAGTAACCTAGGTAGGGCTAGTGCTAGGGGAATAGGTAGACTACTAGATGGTACCTCAAAATTTACATTTGCAATAAACTTAGGTACAATTTACAACAACATTGCTAAGGGATATTGCATTTTGAGAGTGATGCAAGAGGCTCTCAAGGCCAAATGTAATAAAGTGATAGTGGATTTAGACTCTCAGTTATTTATTATCCACCTTAAATCCCCTTTGAGAATCAAGAATGCTAGTTGCAGAATTCAAAGGATTGTAGAGAAAATCCGATTAATACAAAATAATTTTGTAGAGGTGATTTACACCCATATACCAAGAGAGCAGAATAAGGTAGTTGATGGTAAGGAAAACTAGGCTTTGGACAACGAAGATCTCATTTTCTATGAGCACCCTCCTAAGTGGTGGGCACAAGAAATAAGGAAAGAGCTTCTACATATTCAATATATTGATGATAAAGTTCTTGATAATGTGTAGATATTTGATCCCTTTTTATTGATAGAGATTTTGGTTCTTTGTACAATGATTGAGATAGATAAATTTGATGTATGCAATATCAAAACATGGGTGAAAAGCTTTATGGATTGGAAAGGACAGAGATATAATATGATTTAATGATCAATATAATATAATCACTCCTTTTATGAAAATAGTAATAATAATAATAGTATAAATTTAATCCTATGTTATGAATACTAGCACATTTATTTATTATATAATTTAAATATTCTATGTTATATCCATTAGATTTTGTAGTTATAGAAATATATGCATTCAAAAAGTACAAATATTTTTTTGTTTTTTTTATTGATAATAAGGGGTCGTACTCAGTCCCCCACCCTTAAAAAATACATATCTCTTCTTTAGAGCTTGAAATTTTACAAATATATACCCTTCTCATATCAATTGAGATGTTATAGCTAAAAACCTACATCAATTTACATAAAATGCTTGAATTCTTGATTTTTCATTTTTTGGATCTTTTCAAATCTCTGTATGAATATAATTACTCTAGAATTTAGCATCTTCCTTGACATTTTTCTATAACAGCCTTCACAATGCCTAAAATTTGCCTCTACTATCTATGCCTTGCATCTTAGTAGAGTAATATTTTCAAAACATCGCATTATCCTAGTCTGCATTACCAAAGCTGGATTGCTAGTTTCCTTCCTCAAACACAATTGCAACCACAAAAATTATAATAAATAGTCTAAATGAAAACACATTATTGTTATAAAATATAACATATATTACTAATTAAAAATATTAAAGTAAATATTAATCATTTGTTGAGCAAGGTGTTGTCATTGTTGTGAACACACTCAGTGTAATTTGGTTGGTGTTGTGGTACAGTTTTTGGTGCTTGTACATAGTTGTTTAGTGATTGTGGAGATGTGGTGTACGCTCGGTTGAGGTTGTTGCAGGTGATTTGTGCAAATTTGCAAAAGTTGTCAACAAGGAGCAAAAGTTGCAAATCTTGCTCTTGCGTGTAAATGGACTGTGTTGGATGGCCCAACATATCATTTGGCATCTTGTTTGTTAGTTGGAAGTGAAATTGCAGTGTCGGTACAGTGTTGGACAAAAGTTGGTACAAGTGTGAGTCACTTGACAATTTTTTGACAGGTGCAAAATCAGCGCAGGAGGCCTGTTTGCAGGAATAATTCCAAGCAATACGGAAAGATTTAGATGCTGAAATTTGAACTAGAGGTATTTGGATATACTGTGAATCAATGTTCCAAGTTTCGTCTAGTTTGGAGATCCCAGCAGAAATTTATGACTCTCAGAAAATGGCTTCAGAGAACTTTTTTTCAGTTTTGGACAGTTTTATGTGACAGCGGTAAATTGATAAAATTCATGTCATTTTGTGAAAAATCTTGAAGTCTGATTATGGATTCATGTTTAGCTCATCAATATGAGCAACTTTACTTTTTGAACAATGCCAATCCGAGGTCCCAAAGTATGAGTTTGAGTAAGGTGCACTGTAGTTGGCCGTGAAGTGTTTGATGAAATGTCTTCTCTAGATTTGAACAGTTGAAAGTAAGATGTGACCAGCAGTGACTGTAGAAAATATGGACTAGGTTGAAAATATAAAAAGGGATTTACAATTGACAAGTGGCATATGTGAATCTTGTGTAATAAAGGAGTTACAAAAGGAGTTATATAAAAAGGGAGTTACAATTGACAAGTGGCATATGAGAATATTGTGTCATAAAGGAGTTACATAAATAAGGAGTTACAATTGATAGGTAGCATGTGAGAATATGGAAGTTACAAAAGAAGGAGTTACAAAGAGAAACATTAATTATAAAAGGAGTGTTGCTTGGAGAATTTTAGGTGGGTTGTAAGTGTGTGTGTTTTGAGAATTGTGAGAGAGGTTGGGTAAGCAATAGACCAATCAGGGTCTTGTAAAAGTGAAGATATTTTTATGTCAATATTCTAGTTTCAAAATTGAAGTCCAAGTTGGTGCTTGGCATCAGGGGTTGGTGCTCCTTCTAGTTGGTGCTGGTAAATCAGGGGTTGGTGCTCCTTCCAGTGGGTGTTGGTAAATTGATTGTAAAGTTGGTGCTTTGCAAAGGCTGGATTTGGATGGGAGTCCAAACAGTCATTTTGAGGATGTAGCCAAATTGGTGAACCTCGGTACATCTTGTGTTGTGTGATGTTCTCTTGTTATACTTGCTTTATTTGGTTTTAAGTTTTCATTGTTTCGGCTTTAAGAGTTGAAGATTTAAGTTTAAAAGAGCTACACTGATTCACCCCCCTCTCAGTGTCATTGTGAGACTAACAATTGGTATCGGAGCCAGTTTCCCTTGTCAGGATAAATCAGCTAGGGTTGATCTTGGATTAGTACGCAATGGGTAAGAAGAATAGATCCTCCTGTAATAAGGTATCTCAGTCAGTTTTAGTTCCTATGGAAGAGAAAATTGAACTAGAAAAGATAGGAGTGAATTCTGAAGTATGTGATGAAAACCTTGAGGTTGAAGTAGATCTAGAAGGTGAGTTGATCGCTGCACTTGAAGAGTTGGATATAGAAAGGAAAAAGAACAAAAGACTATCCAAGAAGTTGGAAGAATATGGGGATAATATTGAAGATCTCTTCTTACAAATTCATAAAGCCAAGAAAATAGAAGAAGCCTTGAAGTCACACCTGGATGATAAAGGCGATGGATGTAGCAAACGTGAAGAGGAATCTAACAAAGTTATTAGTGATCTAAAGTTGCAAGTAGAAGAGTCCAAAAGGATTGAAGAAACTATCAGGTCACAAATCAATGAGAAAGAGATTGTTTGCTGCAAACAAGAAGAGGAGATTGTTTTATTGAGGAAACAACTAGAAGAGGCCAATACAAATCTCAAATTTGAGAAGAGCACAGAGTTGCTAGATAAAATGATAAGGCAACAAAGAAGCTCCATGGCTAAGCTTGGTCTTGGATGTGAAGTTGAACAACCTTCATCTTCTAAATCTGCAGAGAAGAGGAAGTCCACTGCTGAAGGATCAAAGCAAGAAAAGTTTGAAGTTGAATCTTCAAAAGGAAGAAAATCTCAAAGGAGATCTACAACAAAGCAACCACAACAAAAGAGGTTCTATCACTCTCACTTTATTCATAATAATGCTTTTAATGGCTATTGTTTTAGATGCAACCATTATGGTCACAAGGCAATTTATTGTGGATTGAATAATAGATCAAAGAGTTATGCTGGTAGAAATACATCTATTTTTTCGATTGAACACCATGTGCAATGTTTTAAATGTAATTGTCATGGGCACATAGCAAGGTTTTGTCCAAGAACTTTTGTATCTAATCTAAGGCAAGACAGTAGATTTCATCAAACACAAAGAATGCAACACAGACAAGGAAGAAATCATGTGCATCAAAGAAAGGAAAATAATCATCCATCAAGGATGCACAAGAGACAACCACCCAAGAGAAATGTTCAAGTTCACGAAAAGGTTCAAAATAGGGATGCAGTTGAAAAACTCAAGCCCAAGTTCAAGAAAGTTTGGAGAAAGAAAGAAGAGAGGAAATCATGTCTCCTTGGACTGAAGGAGACTACTCCTCTATTGCACTAAGCAGCTCCAGTTAGCACATCCTCAGGGGGAGCAATCTTAAAGTTTTATTTTAATTCTCCTATGTTGTTTGGTTATCTGAGGATGAAAGGCAAGTAGTCAGGGGGAGTTGTCGTATAGTTGTCAAAGTGTGTTTTAGTTCATGTAGTTGTTTGTGGAGGTGCCATGAAGGGTGGTGATTAAGTTGAGACTTGTCACCATTGGTAGTATTGCTATATGTCAGTGTTGTACTTTTGATGGTTCTTACTGCCATGGTTCAAAGTTATGGATTATAACAGTTCAGATAATTTGGTTTAGTGAAAGAATGTTGCCCTAGCTACATAGATGTGTTTTGATAAAAGCAGTGTATATTTGTGCTGCACATTGGTGTGAAGATTGTTAGATCTATTATGATGCTTTGGTGAAAATATTTAATTTGTGTGCAAAATCAAAAAGCTCACATTTTATTATTGCATTCAAGGTGCCTACATGAGCAGGAAGTTACATCAATACAAATTGAGTACAAATATTCAGGGAGACAAATTCAGATCGATCCACATTTGATCATTACACATTTTCTCAACTGCATGTGTAATGTTTTGTTCAATCACCATCGGGTCACCAATATCTGGGTATCCAATTTCTTCTGATTTGTATGAAGTAGGTTCATAGCCATTGTCACTATCATCACTGATGACAATGAAGGCAGGTTCTTCAGGTTCATAGTTGTTCTCAGCTACCTCCTCTTCATCATCACTAATGATGATAAGTTCAGGCTCTAAAAATGAAGGAAAGTACTCAACTACACTGTCACTATGACCGTTAGATGCATCATCACCTTTGTTATCAGTCACTTCTTGTGGAGTAAGTTCATCCGGTTCATAGTCAGTCTGTTTCTTGGTCACATGGTTCTGCAAGCTATGGAATATAGCATTGATGTCGAGTGTCTCGACTGCGTGATCAAATGCATGAGGATCCCAACTATCCAAAAATGTCAGCAAAGCTTTATAGCATCCTTGTGACCTCATGATGAATCAATGCTGCAATTTTGAAGATCACATTAGTAAGCAATGCATGACTGTAAAAATTAAAAATAAAATATAAAAAAATCAAGGAGGAATAGATACAATACAGTTTGCAAATTACTCTATACAAATTCACAGATAGTTCTCTTGAACTGTTGATAAAATGCCAAATCAAAATGCTACCTTTTTGAATGTGATAATGCGTTTATATAGTGACTCCAAGAAGTCGAGCGTTACATGTTTGAATGTTCGGGTGGCACAGTTAGGTGGAGGTAATAAGCAGGAGCATGAGACGTTGGCTTGACAAAGCCATTTTTTAATTATTGTGAAATCTCTCTAGTGATGGCGGTTACAATTGCAAAAGTATTAACGCCAGTTTTTGAGGTCTCAGAGCCACCAGAGTCATCGTTGCCCAATTTTGAGACCAATGGGGAGCCCATGCAGATCGAGGACGATGAGGGCCTCATCGACTACAATGAAGAGCTAGAGACCCTGGTGGTGGCGGTGTCGTTCATGCGGATCTTCGCCTATGCTAGCACCTTCGACTGGTTCCTCATGATTTTTGGATCCCTCGCGGTCGCGACACATGCTGCAGGCGTATTTGTGGCTGGGTGGATTGAGGTAGCCTACTGGATTCTCACTATAGAGAGACAAACAACTGTCATTAGGTCCAAGCTTGCTGAGAATATCCAAGATGCATATGCAGAAGCTGCTAGCATTGCAAAACAAACATTTGGCTATATACGGACATTGTATGCCTTCACTAACAAGGCATTAGGAAAACATTCATATGCAGATTCACTTCAGGCAACATTGAGCTATGGTGTACAAATAAGTCTTGTGCAAGGACTTGGACTTGGCTTTACATATGGGCTTGTTATATGTTCTTGTGCGCTGCAGCTTTGGGTTGGAAGGTTTTTTGATCTCAAAAGGAAAAGCCAGTAGTGGCGAGGTTATTGCACATGCTCATACATTTATTAGTTCACTTCCTAATGGATATGATACACAGATTATTAGAACTGGGCTATCTTTAACAGAGGAGTAGAAGATAAAAAATTACTATTGCAAGAGTTGTGTTGTGCAATCCTTGTATACTAATGCTTTATGAAGTCACAGGTGCCCTTGATATTGAGGCAGAACGTGTTGTTCTAGAAGCTCTTAATATACTCTTGTTGGACTATTCAACTATCATAATAGCACATCGACTCAGTCCAATACGTCATTCTGACTTTATAGCAGTCATGGAAGAGGGCCAGCTTGTTTAAATGGGCACACATGATGAGTTTTTCAGTGCTAATGGCTTATATGCAGAACTTATTCATTGTGAAAAGGTAGCAAAGCTTCCTAAAAATATTCCAGTCAGAAGTCATAAATTGGCAACTTTTGAATTAGAGAAGAATCAGTCTACTACTCAAAGAAATATGGATCCATCTTCACCTATGATGGTGAGATCAATTTTCATTCAAAGATATCATGGAGACTATGGTTTAAGGCACCCTGATGTAAATAATAACAAATGCGAGTCATCTGGATTACGGAGTCCATCATCAGAGCAAACATTGGAGAATGAGGTAATTGTCAAAGCTAAGGTGTGCGAATTGAAAGATAAGTTTGAGATTGCAGAGCAACAGAGGGTTGATGCTGAGAAGACATTGGTCCAGTTATGTTCTTACACATATTATATTGGTGAAGTTGACGGTGATGGTGTCATTCACTTGTTATTACTGCTATTCATATTATTGATATTGTTGATGCTTAGTATGCTTATCATGATGTTGTAAAATAGTGAAATGAAGTGGTCTTGAACAAGGGGAGTTTGTAGTCATCCTTTGTAATTGTTGTCAAAGGGGGAGAAAAAGTTGTAGGTGCATGCTCGTGTGTTGCCAACAATTCCAAAGGGGGAGATTGTTGAGCAAGGTGTTGTCATTGTTGTCAACACACTCAGTGGGATTTGGTTGGTGTTGTGGTACAATGTTTGGTGCTTGTACAGAGTTGTTTAGTGATTGTGGAGATGTGGTGTACGCTCGGTTGAGGTTGTTGCAGGTGATTTGTGCAAATTTGCAAAAGTTGTCAACAAGGAGCAAAAGTTGCAAATCTTGCTCCTGCATGTAAATGGACTGTGTTGGATGGCCCAACATATCAATTGGCATCTTGTTTGTTAGTTGGAAGTGAAATTGCAGTGTCGGTACAATGTTGGACAAAAGTTGGTACAAGTGTGAGTCACTTGACAATTTTTTGACAGGTGCAAAATCAGCGCAGGAGGCCTGTTTGCAGGAATAATTCCAAGCAATACGGAAAGAGTTAGATGCTAAAATTTGAACTGGAGGTATTTGGATATACTATGAATCAATTTTCCAAGTTTCGTCTAGTTTGGAGATCCCAGCAGAAAGTTATGACTCTCAGAAAATGGCTTCAGAGAACTTTTTTTCAGTTTTGGACAGTTTTATGTGACAGCGGTAAATTGATAAAATTCATGTCATTTTGTGAAAAATATTGAATTCTGATTATGGATTCATGTTTAGCTCATCAATATGAGCAACTTTACTTTTTGAACAATGCCAATCCGAGGTCCCGAAGTATGAGTTTGAGTAAGGTGCACTGTAGTTGGCCGTGAAGTGTTTGACGAAATGTCTTCTCCAGATTTGAACAGTTGAAAGTAAGATGTGACCAGCAGTGACTGTAGAAAATATGGACTAGGTTGAAAATATAAAAAGGGATTTACAATTGACAAGTGGCATATGTGAATCTTGTGTCATAAAGGAGTTACAAAAGGAGTTATATAAAAAGGGAGTTACAATTGACAAGTGGCATATGAGAATATTGTGTCATAAAGGAGTTACATAAAGAAGGAGTTACAATTGATAGGTAGCATGTGAGAATATGGAAGTTACAAAAGAAGAAGTTACAAAGAGAAATAATAATTATAAAAGGAGTGTTGCTTGGAGAATTTTAGGTGGGTTGTAAGTGTGTGTGTTTTGAGAATTATGAGAGAGGTTGGATAAGCAATAGACCAGTCAGGGTCTTGTAAAAGTGAAGATATTTTTATGTCAATCTTCTAGTTTCAAAATTGAAGTCCAAGTTGGTGCTTGGCATCAGGGTTGGTGCTCCTTCCAGTTGGTGCTGGTAAATCAGGGGTTGGTGCTCCTTCCAGTGGGTGCTGGTAAATTGATTGTAAAGTTGGTGCTTTGCAAAGGTTGGATTTGGATGGGAGTCCAAACAGTCATTTTGAGGATGTAGCCAAATCGGTGAACCTCGGTACATCTTGTGTTGTGTGATGTTCTCTTGTTATACTTGCTTTATTTGGTTTTAAGTTTTCATTGTTTCCGCTTTAAGAGTTGAAGATTTAAGTTTAAAAGAGCTACACTGATTCACCCCCCTCTCAGTGTCATTGTGAGACTAACATCATTAATTAATTTAGGAAATCGACATTTTATTTTTAGCTTCATCTAAACATTCTACTTCCTATATCAATGGAAACGAGAATTTAACTTCGTGATCCTCAATCAAAACCCCTCTATTGGCTAGCTTATGTACACATTTGTTTCCTTCCCTTAATATATGTGTAAATTTAATTTCTTCAAACTCTTTAGCAAGATCTTGAATTTCCACAATTATCTCTTGTATGTTCCATGGAGCCTTTGCTTTCCTCAAAATTGCATTTAATACTATGATAGAATCACCTTCCATCCATACTCTATTCCAATTCATTTTTTTACATATTTTTAATCCTTCTAAAGTTGTCCAAGCTTAAGCTTCATTATCTATCTTAAAACCACTATTTAAAGCATAATGAGACAAAATATCTCCTCTATTATTTCTAATTATTCCTCCTCCTCCTGCTGGTCTTGGATTTCCTTTAGAATCTCCATCAAAATTTAATTTAACCCACTCCACATCTGGTGGTTTCCACTTTATATTCTTTACCTTATTTTTTCTTCTATTGTATCCAACATCATAATTCCATTTAATGACTTGACTCCATCTATCAAGACTCTCTACTTCTAAAATATGGATTGGGTGAGTTGATAGGGTTGGTTTAGACGCCTCTATAGCTAAACATATCTTCTTTTTCATTACCTCTAAACTGCTCTCCTTTCCTTTAAATATTCTTCTATTCCTTTCTAGTCATATAGTCCAAAGTATTGTAAATTTTGATATCTTCCATATTGGTTGTAAAGCCTCACTTTTATAAGTGCTCTGCCATTGCTTTAACCAATCTTCAATTCTTCTATTCATCACCATTCATTTGCCAAACACATTAAGAATCCATTGCCATAGATTCCAGACTATTGATCAATGTCCTAAGATATGGTCAATACTCTCCTCCTTATTATTACAGAAAACACATTGAGAGGGACCATGAAAACCCATTTTCATAAGGTTATCCTAGGATAAAATTCTTCTATGACCTACTATCCAAAAAAACATTTTGACTTTAGGAATGCTTGGGCTATCCCAAATATCTCTCCATATTCTAGTGATATTATTATTATGTTGATGTTGAACATTATATCCACTTCTTGTTGTGTATTCTCCTAAGCTATTCAACTCCCAAATCAATTTATCCTTGGCACCCCTCAAAATAATCATAGTTGTTATCTTTCTAATAAATTTCCTAATAGCATAAATGTCTTGTATAGTTATAAAAATATATTCTTTCCATTTGAATCTTCCTTCTCGATCCTTGTACAGAATGTTTGAAACCCTATCACTGTATTTGTATTGAAGCAATCTCATATAAGGTTTCAAAATTGGATCTAAATTGAGTGGTTTTTTATCATGCCAAGTATCCATACAAATAGAATTTTTTTCTCTAGTTCCCACCACCCATCGTAAACCTTTAATCATAATATCAATATATTTTTTAAACCATTCCAAAGAGTAGAACCATTTGGAAGTTACAATGCAGTAAATATTAAACTTGGATCATTGGGATTAGCATACTTAGAAGAATTCTTGCACATTGTATTTGAATCTCTTTGTACAATCTCCAGATAACTTTTACCCTGAGAGTTAAGTTTGCATCTATAAGAGCTCTTAAACCAAGACCTCCCCTAGTTTTTTCATCACACAACTTGCTCCATTTCACCAAAGAAAATTTCCTTTTATCATGTACACCTAACCATAAAAAGTATCACACAATATAGATTAAACTTTTTTCAACTAAGTTTGGCATAGAATACAATGACATATAATATGTTGGAATGGCTTGTAATATTGACTTAATTAATTGCAGTCTTCTTGCTAACGATAACCATCTACCTTTCCAAGTTGGAATTTTATTTTGAACTTTAATAATAACTAGATTCCATAAATCTATCCTCATTATCCCTTCAAATAAAGACATCCCTAGATAAGTTGTTGGTAAATTTACCTCCCCCATTTGAAGAAACCTACAAATTCTTACTTTGATATTAGTAGGAGTGTTAAGGAAGTAAATTTTGGATTTAGTCCTATTAAATTGTTTCCCTGAAGCTCTTTCGTACTCTTTTAAAAAGTTATTCAAAGCTCTGGCCTAATTTATCCTTGCCTTTCCAAAAAGGGTTGTATCATCTACAAATTGTTGATGAGTGATGTTATCAATGTTATTACTAACCTTAAGTCCACTTATAAGCCCATATTTGTAAGCCTTATTTAAGTTCCTACTCAAAAATCTAGCCATAATAATGAACAAATAAGGAGATAGAGGAACTCATTGTCTAAGGCATATCTTGGCTTTAAAATATTCTTTCACTAACACATTGACCAAAATTGAATAAGAAATTGTAGAGACACAAGCTTTAATCCATCTAACCCATTTCTTCCCAAAACCAAAATTCTCTAAAACTACAAAAATAAAATCCCATTTAACCCTGTCATGGGCTTTACTCATATCAAGTTTTAAGATCATAGCTTTCTATTTTTTTGAATCCGTTGAATGTATAACTTCATGAGCTACTATGATCCCATACAAAATTTGTCTCCCTTTCACAAATCCTCCTTGCTTTTATGAAATAATTTTGTCTAACAATGACCTTAATATATTCGCCATCACTTTGGAAATAATCTTATAAGCTATATTACATAGGCTTATGGGTCTAAAAGAATCAAACAATTTAGCATCCTTATTTTTTTGGAATTAGGGTAAGATAAGTTGCATTTATTTTATAAGGTATGTATTATTTTACCCTATACTATTCCACTTCCACCAATAAATAATCCTTCACTATATCCCAATTATGTTGGTAAAAGCTATAGAGAGCCCTTATGTACTTGGGAATTTATCCTTATTAAAAGAGAAAAGAGCTAAATGAACTTCTTCTAGAGTAATAGGATCCATCGGTTTCCTATTGTCTTCATTTGTTATAATTGAAGGAACATATTGAAGAATTTTATCATTATTAACTTTGGTCTCCTCTAAACCTAGAATATTATGATAAAATGAATTTTTCTCTTTTCTAATATCACTTTTATCTTCAATCGAAACCCCTTCTATTGATTTAATTCTACTAATTCTAGAAAATGATATATGTACTATAGCCATCCTATGAAAAACTGTATTTTTATCTCCTTCTTTTAACCAAGTTTGTCTTGATTTTAATCTCTAAAATTTCTCTTCCTTACTCAAAATATTATGATATTCACTAAGAAACTCCCTTTCCTATGAGGTTGTATTATTTTCATCACCTTTTTAGAATTTTGAAAGTTTATATTTTAGTTCTTCTTTCTTCTCAAAAATGTTTCGAAAGGTGTTCTTGTTCCATTCTTTTAATCTAGATGCCATAAATTTAATTTGGTTAGGAAGAGCATACAACCCACCATTACCTACATAATTCCATGTTTGAGTTATCATATCAACAAAGGGAGTATGTTCTTCTCACATGTGCTCATATTTAAAATATCATTTATTTGAATTCACTAACCACCATTTTAACTCTTATTGGCTAGTGATGTGAACCAATCCTTGTTAAGGTATTAATTTTAGCATAAGTTTGTTCATATAGCCAATGATATTAGAGAATGTATTTATCTATTTTTTTCTATTAGGTTATAGCCTCTCATGTTTTTGGTCCAAGTATAGTTGTCTTCTTCAAACTCAACTTACCATAGATTGTTGTTTTGAATAAAAGTTGAGATATCTTTCATACTTTGGGTCAATTTCCTAATTCCCCAAATTTTTTTATTCATATTGGTTATGGCATTAAAATATCCAATGATCATGATTCAGGTTTCTTGGTATTTACTTCTCATAAAGGCTTCAATCCCACTCAAAACTTCTAATCTACCTGATTGAGTTGTAGGTCCATAGATATTTATAAGGATGAAGAGAATATCTACAAAGTAGCAAGTGAATAAAGAGGCTATCCAATACCTAGTTTTATGAATGGTTACACAAGAGGTTAGAGAAGGATTCCAACAAGTTAGAATTCCCCCTACTGATACTTCAAAATCTATAACATCCCATTCACATCTTGCTCAAACTACTTTCATAGTTTTTGAAACTTCTTTTGTCATTTTAGTTTCCTGGATACAAATAATATCAGGCTTATTACTTAAACATAGGTCCCTAATACACCTATTATTTGAGGGGGAATTAGCACCCCTTATATTACATGATATGATAATCATGTTTCATTAGAGGCTTTTGGCCCCTCTTGCATATTACCGATATCATTTTGTTGTTTGGTAAAGAAAAGTTCAACCAACTTAGTTTGTGTTCCTTTATTTATATTGGTTCTTGCTTCCCTGGATCTTGATTGATAATTCAAGGGTTTTCCTCTTTTTACCTTGCCTATATTAGGAGTAGGTATTATTATTATATTGCTCAATATTATTTCATAATTTTGTTTTTCAACATATTTATCCTTTTCCTAGCTCTATTATAGAAGCTTTTGACTTGTCCTGCTCATTTTTTGTTATATCCTTATAAATATTAATAAAAAAATGTATGCTCTCCCCTGCCCTGTGAAACCCTTGAGGGGGGATTTCCCTCATGGAAATCCTCCCTCTCCCCTAATTTTTTTATTTTCCTATTTTTTCTAAATTTTTTTACCGAGGGAGTATGCTCTCCATCATTTGATGGATCAGAAACCAGATGGTAGAAAATTAAAGTTTAGTTTTTTAGGGTTCTAGTTACAGATTTGCTGGTTCTCTGTTCGGGCCCAATGCTTTGCAGCTCATCTAGATGGAGATCTGAGCTGGGTTGGTATCTGGTGTATCTGGAGCTACAATGGGGGATCCACAGTCCTCAAATTCAGGGGTGAATGGACGTTCTCTTTGGGGGTTGAGCTATGTTTCCAATATTAAAAATGACTATTTTTTTATGGCCCCTGCACTTCTATTGCCTTTGTTTAGCTGGAGATACCATGGTGGTGAGATAAAGCAGCCAATGATAATGGATATCGTCATGGCAACAGTCATGCACTGTTTTTCGTTGATATGGTGAAGCAGTGAATGCCTCAAAAATATGGTGTTTGAATGGAGGCTGTGGTGTTCCGGTGCTGATAGAGATAAAAATGACCAGTTGTCGAGGCAAAAATTGTGAGGTTGAGCACGACGGAGGAACTACAACAGATGAGTTTTTTGTTGAAGACAACCCACCTCCCAAGTTTCAACGTCTTGGTCGTGTTTTTTGGGAGCGTCTTCGTGTTTTTTACTGGTTTAAATTTTTTTGAAAATTTAATCGCAGGCACCAGGGTTTTGTGAAAAAGATGTGTCGAAGAGGACAAAATTGACTGAGACTACACTGATTTTCTGAGATAGTGAGTCCAATCATTCAGTGCACTGCCTGAGTAAAGTTTGGTCATACCTGGTGAAGTCACATGTCTCCAAGTTGGGCACTTTCAGGAGCCGCTCTGGTCTGATTTCGACGATCTCCAGAAGCTCACCAACGCCCTTGCAAGAATTTTTGACGTTGCGGACGAAGGCAAGCGTATTGCTAGACAGGATCTTGTTAAGCTCGAGAGGAATCCGGCCCTTGATAAAATTTAGACTCAAACCAGTCGCAGATGTTGTTGAGGGCCTGTGCTCTAGTTTTCTACAGAGCATGCATTTCTTTTATGATGGCACCTATTGATTCATTGATGCCGAGCTAAGCGTGATGATGTGGGGGAACCGGATGTAGCGTTTCCTATGGCTAACTCCTGGATACTATTAGTTTACCATATTTGCTAGTTGAGCAATGATAACAGCAAGATTTCCTGCCAAACTGTCGGTCGAACTGTTGTGCGTTAGATTAATTTTTTTTTCCTGCTCGGTGCCGTGAAGAAGACGTCGCTTGGACATGAAGGGGCAATAGTCCCCTTGGTGAAAATGTATATGTTAGGGAAACTTGAAGCAAAGTTAGCGGCATTGAGAGCTTTGCAGAATCTATCTACTCTGCCCCAGAACACACAATATATGATTAATGCAGGAATTATACCTCCCCTTCTCCAGCTTTTATTTTTTGTTACTTCAGTTCTGATGAGTTTGAAAGAGCCAACAGCAGCAATATTAGCAAATTTAGCTGTTGCAAATAGTGTTCCTGAATGGAAACGTGATTTATTTGATGGCATTTTGGAAAATGATGAAATAATTTGTCAGTTACTGTCACTTTTGAACTTTGCTGGGCCAGTTATTCAGGGCCATTTACTTCAGGCACTTAATGGTATGGCATGTCCATCAACAACTTCCCATGTTAGATTCAAAATGAGAAAAGTGGTGAAATATAGCTTCTCTTGTAATTTTTCTATGCTAAGGATATGAAACTCCGAATAAGTGTTATAAAGTTACTTTTCTCTCTATCTCAAATTAGTTCAGAAGATGAGGAAAAGCAGAAACAATTATGCCTTCTGGACATTGGAATGGTCAATGATAATGAATTTTGAGAAAGTTGTGCTAGTGAGGTTGCCGCTCTGGACTTTGCAAGTGGTGTCCCACACAGAAGCAATTGCACAAGCAATGGTACTGCATCATGTTCTACAGTCGAGCATTGTAACCTTTTATCTGAAGGAACAGTGAATCGAATCAAAGCTCCTATAGCATTCTCCAGCAGCTGATTTTTGACAACTCTAACTACGGTTTTGGTGTCGTTTACATTAAGTAAACCAACTATTATTTGTAAAGCATTGGCTTGCAAAAGAATTTCTGTAATGGTTGTGTCGTTTACAGGAAAGCTGCTAATAATACCTACTGCAGCAGCCTTCTCGTCCTCTCTAAGTGAGACAGAAAGTACCTTTACCAAAGCAACAGTATGAGTTTTTCCAATTTTTTTAGTAACACACTGCATATGGATTTAGTCTTTTTTTGTAAGAACAATAACTGAAAGAGGTTGATTTGCACTGTAGTAAACTTCAGCAACTCATATCTAGCTCAAAGGTGCCCATGCTTATTGGCTGACAGTATGGCTTATTTGGCCATTAGTTTAATGTTTTATTTCCACAAAGAAGAGTGGAGTGGAAGGCCTACATGGCCTACTTTATTGTAATTTCAAAACTGGAAGAGCTGAAGGCCTAGATGGCCCATGTAAATCCCCTACACGGGAAATTTTAATGCTATTTTTTTTCGCTTGAGAGCGATGCCGCCATTGAGCGATGTTGTTTATTTTGCTGCCTTAGATAGGCCTGATGGTTTTTCCTCATGATGAAGGCCCCTTTGATGGTGGAATATAGGGGTATTTATAGTCGTTGGAAACGTCTTTCCACGTCGGACACAATGGTGGTGTCATATTGTCATTTTGAGGCTATTTCAATTCAATTTTTTAAGCCTCAAAGTTTTTCTACCTTGGAGTGCACTCTCGGTTGAACCCGACACTCCCAAGGTAATTTCATATGTGATCCTTGTACCTAGTGATATTTTCTATACACTTGGTGAATGCAGCGGCTAGTTACCCATGCATTTCGATGGGATGACATGGTCACCATAAGGACACTTATTCTAGGGACTACAGACATAGACACCCTAGACTCTATCCGAGTTTTATCCGAATCTACTTCTAAAGACTACAGATGAAGACACTTCAAAAGATTCTCTTCTTTTCTTTTCTTATTCTCCTCCATATTTGGATCTATGGCTCATTTAATTGTATTGAGTGCATTTTCAGCAGAGACCGACACTCTTATATGGCTCGTTTTTCCTTTGTATTAGGTGCATTTTCGGTAGAGATCGACACCTTCTAGATTGAGTTCACCATGAGGAGGGATTTCATACTCATGGTGAATCTAGTCAGTGACCTACGAGAGGCAACATCCTCTGAGGATGACCTACAGAGGCAACAGACCTAGAAGTGGCTAACCCTGAGGCACCCATGATGACCCTAAGGCACTTAGACGGCTGACCCAGTGGCAACAGACCCGTGGAAGTGGCTGACCCTGAGGCAACAGACCAAGATGTATACATAGTGAATCTAGAATTATTCATAGTTGGAGAGCCAAGCGCAAAGAGCACGAGCCTAGACCAAATCAGCAATAAGAGAAGATGATAGGTTCCTTTCCTAGCTCTATTATAGAAGCTTTTGACTTGTCCTGCTCATTTTTTGGTATATCCTTATTAATGAAAAAGGTATTAACTCCTAAAACTACATTTTTTTACCAATTATTTTCTCCTAAATGTTGCATGGTACTTCAAGAGAGTATTCAAAATCTAATGAGACACATTCCTTAGGTTCATCGAGAATATTCTTCCTTAAATTAGGATCATACTGAATAGATGATTCCTTGCTAATATGTTGAAATTGTTGTACTATGTCCTCTAAGTTTTAATCTAATTTTTCTTCATAGGCTAAAGCCTCAAAAGAATTGGAATTTCTTCCAGTATCATTCCTTATTGGTATCCACTATTTATTTTATTTTATTTTTCTAGATCTATTTTTTGGAAGTTGAAAACCATATCTATCCATAACCATTTGTAAATTTCTCTTACAATATTCTACAAATTATTGTGTTGGGCTATTATTAGGGCATGATCTCTCAATATGTCCCACCTCATAAAATATTTTACATCTAAAATATATGTTTTCATAATCTATAGTTTGGATCCACATATTATCCCCATACTTAAGAATGATTGATTCTGGTAAAGCTTTACTTATATCAATCATGACCAATATTCGAGCATAAATAGCCAAAAATCCATCTTTTGTTGCATCTAAAATCTCAAGGAATTATCTTAGAGTGTTGCCTATTGCATTGAAGGTATATATTTTCCAAAGTTAAATGGGTAACCCAAACATCCTAACCCATACTGGTACTAGGGATAGATTTATATTTTTAGGTGAAAAGCCTTCATACCAATGGGTAAGGAAGAGCATTGCTCTTCCCATAAACTAAGGACCCCCTTTTAGGATTCTTTCTCTTTCTTCCATAGAACAAAAAATGGCTAGAAAGAAACCTTTTGGAAGAAATTATAGAATCACTCCTGGAGACATCCAACTCCTATCAATCCATTTTCTCAAGGCTGAAGTCCCTAGCCAATACCCATTAAATTTACCAAAAACTACCCTATCTTGGAGCAATGAGGATCTCTATGAGGTGCACTCACTAACCTCTACCACTAGGGATGATTCTAAAGATTTAACTATAAATCAATCCATGGAAATGAAACTAAAACTCAAAATCTAATGAAATTTACTTGAAAGTATTGCCCTCCTCTCCTCCTCCACAAATTTGTGGTGAGTTTAAGGAGAGCATGATAATCTTGCATGATATTTCATGAAACCTCCATATATTTTCTTTTTATTGCATATATTAGCTTATATTTATATTTGTAGATAACCAGAATATAGATATGACCAAGTTCGATGACCTCTACGTGAACTGATCATGTTCATTTTTACACAACCATACAATTTCCAAAATCTATATTTGATCAAGTTTGACACCCTATGTGTAAATTGATCATGTTAATTTTTACACAACCATACAGTATCCAAAATATATATATGATAGAGTTTGACGACCTCTATGTAAACTAATCATGTTTATTTTTACACAACCATACAGTCAGATCGACATCTGTGTAAATTGATTGTATTTTTTTTATAGCACAATAGGCTTCTAGCCTCTCCATTGTACATGTATAAGTGGATTACAAAAATTTTCACATTGCTTTTGGTAAACTTATAGCCCTCATTTGTAAAAGTGATTCCACTTGGACAATGAATAAGGTATACTGGATCACACCTAATATACATACTACCACATTAGCACTATATTAAACTCAATCTACACTCCAAGTCTATTTTCAATTTTCATTTGCTTTCTTTCTTTGCAAATTGATTCACATATTTGCATCATATATAAAAGGAATGCATCTGATAACTAATTATGTAGTCTAGTCTCATGTAAGAGCATCATTTGCTTGGTTGTGGAAAATCTGCATTAAAGGCCCTACGAGTCAAAACTATACTAGAATTAATGAGAATACACAGTGAAGGAGGTTAGACATACCCATGAAACTTTGGAAAGGGATCATCCTTTCATCTATGCTTAGAAAACTAAAAACTCTTAATCAATGTTAAAATTAAGCTAGTCTAATATCCATAATAGCTATGGAATAAAGAACATACTTCTCTTCAGAGAATATATTTCTAACCACAATAAACTGGGTGAGGACTGGTAGGACTTGGGCTCCATAATATCTTGGATTTCATCACTGAGTGTCTATATGTGGGCATCTACATGAAGGCCTTAATTTGACACAAGCTCGTTATACCTCTCCAACTTTCAGCACCTCACCTACTTGCATTCATAATATTGTGGTTACTAGTTTTACACATCCTATACTTTGGTATTTAGTTGTGTAATCTAGTGTTGGATATATTGGCATGCACATTCATCTATTGGATATATTAGCTTTTACATTCATCTATAGTATTCCAATTTGGGCTACACATAATGTTTTTAGTACTTCAATTTTAGCCACATCATCATCTTGTTGCATCAACACTCATAGCCACTTACTTGTACAATTCATCATTTATAAAAGATATTCCACTTGGATGGTGAACAAGGTCTAGTGGATTGCATTCATTCATTGCCATCACTTGGCTCATTATTTACTAGTATATTTTACCTCACTTAGTCATATGTTCCTTGTTCACACCTTGACACACCTCTTTTAGGTCTTTGTAGTGTCACAAGTCATAATGAATTTCAAATTCAAATAAAATCTTGGATGTACCCTCAAATAAAAGTATAATTGGGATCAATGGTTCATAGGCCTTAGGAAAACCATAAAATTTGAGAACCTATGGCACAACCATTTAGACGTAAATAGATGTTGCTACCCTAGATAATGGTATATATATGATGACTAAATTCATGTTGACATCCTACTTGTCACAAAATATCACATTCTTAATTTGATTGATGAAGCCAAGCATGAAACAACATGGTCTATTCTTGAAGTCTTCAAGAAAAACTTTAACACTAAATCTGACCTAGAATTTGTTCATCTTGTCCTCAAGATGAATCAAATAAATATGCGAAAAGGATACTCTCATTCCACAATAAACCTACTTTTCCCTATTAAAGAAATCATTGATAAAGACTTCAAAAATAAATGTATCACATGGGCTTTCCTCATTCAGTCATGTCTTCACATTATAGACTACAAAAACTTGCTTTCCAGTTTATCATCTAGTGGAACCTTGAAAACTCTCAACTTTGAAGCCTTAGAAAAAAAATTTGTTGAACTTAACAAAACCTTTAACACAAACTTTACTAGTTTTGACCCTAGTAACTCATCCTTTCAGGTGGATGAAGATGCAATTTTTTCAAATAATTAAGGTAATAGAACCCATGGTTGAGGTCAAGGTCGAGGCAAAGTAAATGGACAAGGATAAGGTTCTAACAATGGTCAACATGAACACTCATGATATCAAACTAGTCAAGGACAACACAATCAAGGAAAAATAAAGGAATCTAGTACCTCTCAAGGAACTGGTAACTCAAATATTGTGTGCAAAAATTGTAACAAAAAGGGTACTATGCCACTGATTGTCAAACTACCATGCATAAGATCAGGTAGTTTCAAAATAAAAGTTCACATAATGCAAATGAATATGAATTTGATCTATATGTCTTCCAAAATGATCAATTTGTGCATACCTAGATCATTAGCACAAGGGCACCTATATCACCATTTGTTGACCATCCCAAAATATTCATTGAGGCACATTCAGGATATGTTGGCTATGATATTTATCATCCCACATCGCAATCCATTGGAGTTACCCACAACGTAGCCTCCACCAATAGTTTGTGGATCATGGATTCTAGATCCATCCAAAACATGACTTTCAAGAATGACTTCTTTGAAGAATTCAAATTAGAAGTACTTGGTGTAGTTCACATGGATGAAAAATCCTCTCAACCAGTTAAAGGATCTATAACTATTCGATTGGAACTTCCTAGATTACCTAATTTTTGGCTACTTGATGTTCTCTACATCCTAGCTCTAAAGAAAAAATTATTTTCACTATCCACACTCATATGCCATGGATTTGATCTTAGTGTCACTACCAAATATAAAAATCTTCGAGTCATTCATCCACCCTCCAAAATAGTGGTTATGATCGGTTTCTTAGATGGAAAACTCATCAGACTTGCTAGACATCTTGCTTCTGAAGTTCAAATTGCTAAAGATGACATGACACTTAATGTCACCCTGACTCCCAATTTTTTTTATTGATGTATTATGGCATTCTCACCTGGGTCATGTCAAACTTGATCAATTGAGGCAAATGGATTCCATCATTAGGGGACTACCACACTTCTCTTCCTGACCCATCAAATGTGAAGCATGCATCATTGTCAAATCCTCTCGATAGCCTTTTTCAAGGAGTAAGTGAAAGTCCACACAAAAATGATTGCTAGTTCACTCAAACATTTTTGGGCCAATGTTTGTTCCCTAATTAAAAGCTATAAGGTATTATATCACCTTCATTGATGACTTCTTAAAGAAGATAAGGATTAATATTTTGGAGAAGTCTGAAGCTTTCAAATTATTCAAAGCATTTAAGGATCACACAAAATGATAATAAAGTTGTATAATCGAGACCTTTAGGAATGACAATGGCAATAAGTACACCTTAAAATAATTTACACATTACTTGTCCTTACATGGGATCAAATATCAATTTATAATACCAGAAATACCTTCACAAAATGATATTATTGAGTGCATGAATAGGACAATTATGAACATGGCTCATGCCCTTCTTGTCTACAAAAATATGCCCTAATATCTTTGGTCTAAATCCACCTAGATTTTTATGCATGTACTCAACACAATAAGTCCCTCAAAACTCGTCCCATCACCTCATGAAAAATGGACTAGACACCCTCCACCATCAACCACTTTAGAATATTTGGCTTCATTTGTTATGCTCATATTCTTCTAGAGCATAGATAAAAAATTGAATCATGAGATATTAAAGGCATACTTATTGGACACCATATGGATCAAAATGGATACAAGGTATTCATTCCTTCACACCAAAAAGTGATTATGACACATGATGTTGAGTTTATAGAAATTTAAGAACAACTAGTTATATTGGATACTGGGGGACACAATATTCAACCTAGATCAAAAGATGCTAACATATATGATGTTAAAATTCCATCCTTTGGGGGGGATATGTTGAAATTTCCTCAAAACTTTGGAATATGCAAATCAACCCATAATTTCAGAGGAACCAAACTATCACATCCCACCTCAACCGAACCCTTGTGCTTGATAAAGAAAAATGAAACTAATGCTTAGTTTGTGAAGTCATAGAAAGTATTGGAAATTTGTAAGGTTTTGGAAATTGTGGTGATTTAATGTTTTTAAAAATGCACCCTGGAGAAATATATTTTAATAAAAAGGGAGGGTTTCTTTTGAATTAAATTATTAGTATGTTTTGCATATTAATAAGGAGTACAAATATTTAGGGATAATCACTTTAACTCTAAGTTCCATGAGAAAAGGATCTGTACTCACAAGGCTCTAGAAGAAATTTAAAATTTAAATAAGCCACCCTAAGTCTTCCATGGCACTATTGCTTCATCCTATATGCATCATCACATTTACCCTCATATTATTGAAGTCTTCTAAAACACTATGCCACCACTTTGCATACATCACCACCTTAGTGGGTCTGACTACCCAAATGACCTCTCCAGTAGGTCACTACCTAGCTTAACCTTCACCATATGAAGGGGGCACCTTGAAAACATTATATAAATCTACCTTTAGATATCAAAGGGGGCACACAAGAAGGAAGGGTTGGTGGACTTAGAGGATAAGGATGAAAGTTTAAAACTCTTGTGAATTTTATAGGTTGAAGATATTTTTCCATTTATCTATGTGAAAGTGTGATTGATGCTCTATTTGTTTACAAGCTTACATTATCTCCTATTTTTCCATGATTAAATGTGATCTATGTTTGGTTTCTTACAATATTACAGGTGTGATTTCTGCTTCATGTATTTTTGAGCTTGTAATCAATTCACCTCTATGTAAATTGAACCCATGGTTTATATGTTATATGTTAATTGAACTTATGATTTGTAATTTCTAAATCAACCTAGGTTAGGGTTCGAAGCTATTAGGGAATCCGTGAGTCATATTGATTTCAATTTAAGGCCACTAAGACCTCTCAACCTATATCATAATGTTATCTATTTGGATTTAATTAAAAGGCCCTAATGATCATACACGATGGTAAAACCTAGACCAAAATACTTCTACTCATGAAACTCTATCCTCAAGAACAACATCACCTATGATAATTATTATGAACATCACTCGATGGTTACTAGCTTTAGGCCACAAGAGAGTTCTTATTCCTTAAAACTCCAACATCACTGTCAATGTGGGACATTCTTGAGAATAGTCCTCCTACCATTATGTTGTATACTTCCTAGATCCTATCAGATTCAAGGAACTCCAGTCATTATGCCCTCGTTCAGGATGGTGGGTTTTAATTGTCTTTGTGTGAATTCACTAAGGGAAAACTTTGGACTACCAACATGATAGAGTCATTCTATGGGAAAATAACCCCACATTCAACCAATAGTAAAATACATGTACGTAATCTTTGATCAGGTATGTTTTGTTAGGGTCAAAAAAATACCAAGAAACCCCTCTATGTGTAGGACTTAATGCCTCATAGGAAGAATTAAAACCCCATAAAAACATCTCACATAATTGAAGACGATGGCCTACATCTATCTATGCACAGGAGAAAATCCTATGGTTATGTATAACATGGTCCCTTTTATCCCACATGGAACACGCCATATGACCAGACTGAACCTAAATTGAGTGAGCCTTTCATGCCCTCTTGACCATGATGGTTGTGGTTAAAGTCATTATATATGGGTTGCTAGTTCAAGATCGTGAGGCAATCTGTAAGAGACATTGCTCAAACTTACTTCTTGTGGACTTGCCACGTGTCAAGGTTTGTTAACACCCATAGAATGTTGTGGAGATAGACCTATTTTTTATGGACCTCATGTGGTGTACTATCCCACATGCTCCCCACAGGAGCATGCGAAGCCTTCATTTAGGGGAGGTCACCCATTGTTAATCGAACACAAGTTGTGGTTGGATGCTAGTAGTTGGTGACTAGCAAAATTAACCTTGGATGGCTTGACCATGTGGTGTACTCCTATCTTACTTCAATTGGTTGGTTTCATAGCTTACTTGGAATAAGTGATTCATTCCTTGTTCGACTTGCTTTGAGTGACTGAATGTTGGTCCACCACCGGTTAGATTGGTGGTCGGCATGATATAAAACCCTTTTTGGGAAAAAAAATGGAATATATAAATGGCTTACTAGGAATGATTGATTGTTACTATGATTGATTTATTATTCACTCATTGGTGGTTGTCATAATATGAAACCCTTTTGGAAAATAAAATAGAATATATCAATGATGAATGAATATACTGAACTCCTTTTAATTCTACAAATTTAACCTTTGAAAAGTTATAGGAAAATGGCTTAGTAGAAGGACATAAAGGAAACAAGACAAACTATATGAATGATGTAGTTTGAGAACCTAAAGTACAAACTTTAGTAATAATTTATAAAGGTTATTTTTGGATAGATCACAACATGGATTCATGATGAAAACTGCTAACCATAAGAAAATTCTTATTTAAGAAATTGGACAAGTTTTGGAAAAAATTGTATAAAGTAGGTAATAGTCTTATTCATAGACTAAACAATACATTTTAAGAACTATAGTTTATCCTTGATGATAGATTCATTAATAAATATTATTTTCTAATATTGTGTACCTATAGTGTATTTCCTGTAACAAATTAAGGGCCAAGTTTGTAAACCTATAGTGTAATCTTGTATGATAGATAATGAGATGAGTTGTAGCTAAACTTGAGTAATCTTGTTGGTAGATTGCAAGAGATATTGTAGCTAAACTTGTGGAACTATAGTATGATCTTGTTGATAGATCCTAAGACAACTTGGTAGCCAGATTTGTGGAAAAACTATAGACTACAATACAAATTAGTAAACATATTTGTGGACGAACTATAGTGTGACCATAATGATGGATTGTAGAACAAATCAGGTGTATGATCTCATTGTAGATTATGATTAAAACCTTGGAATAATTTGTAGATCTACAATTGAATCCATCTATTTAAATGTTATTTTGGATGGAATAAATATGAGTTACTTGTGTAAGTATGATTTGTTTAAATGCTATTTCTAGTTTAAAAAAGTATGATTTACTTGTGAAAGTATGATTTGTTTAAATGTTATTTCTGGTTTTAAAAAGTATGAGTTACTTGTAAAAGTATGATTTTTTTAAATTTTATTTTTGGTTTGAAGAAATATGAGTTACTTATGAAAGTATGATTTGTTTAAATGCTATTTTTGGTTGGAAGAAATATGAGTTACTTGTGAAAGTATGATTTGTTATATGCATGAAAGGGATATCATTTACAAATGAATTTATGGCATTCTCTTGAAAATAACTAGCAATAGTTGATTGTAATAATATTTGTTTCAAAGGCATATCTTTGTGGAAAATGATATGAGATGAAAAATAAGATTTTAAGTCTTAGGAAAGTATGGGATTTCCTTCCTTTGAATTGTGTAATGCTTTAGACAATTAAATTATGAGGAATATATTGTGTTTAGTTTCATTCAATTGGAAAATTATTACATGTTATCGCTTGCAAAAAATGAATTTTCATGTACATGTAATGGGTTGTCCTGATCCTGAAATACCTACAACCTAGTACTGGTGGCTCGAATGGAGTCAAGCATATATTGGAACTATTCATTTTCTATTGATCATGTATATATGTTATAACAAGACCTATTTAATGAAAGGCCTTCATTATTGTAAAATGTCTCCTTTGAGATCAATCGTAATTGATTTATTTCACTCTTTAAGAGGATTTGTAAACAATGTAATACTTGATTTCAATCAATTATGGAAGAATATGTAAAGTTATATCATGGCATGAAGTTATCATATGTTAGGGCTAAAATATTTAAATGTGAATTAAATATTGTGTCTAGATGACATAGAGTAACCCTAAACTAGAAATAATGTATAAATCATGCATGAAACTTAGAAATGTATCTCTAGTGATTAACTATGAATGACTATAAGGGAGAACATTGAAAGTTATCTCATTTCATGGATATTATAGTTGAATAAATCAAGTAAGATATAATGGTAGACATTCACAAGTCTATGTGGGTTTGTGTGATAACCCCCTTAGCTTCCTATTGTTGATATGGATGAGTTAAGCATTGCAATGATTGATGTTATATCCTTAAGGAAGAATAATCTAATATTCAAGGCATACACCTAATGTACGGGTTAAAAGAAGACCTAACATAAGGACTAGTTTTTTGTTTGATTTAAACTAGTAAGGGAAAAAGACGTTCCTATTTGAGATAGGAGAATTTCCAATTGCAAGGTAAAGAAACCTTACCTGTAGGTTATTATAGGGGTTGACCACTCCTATCCATAGGATAGATACTGACCATATTGGATTCCTATGAAGTGCAGCCTTGGACTTACTTGGATACTCATCTATAAGAGAACCACATGAAGATACTTTTAATTCACTCATGAATTAGTGATAATGATAAGAACTTAAAAAAAAAACTCCCTAAGATTGGTTGGTTTTTGTAAGGATGTTACACAATCTATGATATTGAGTAGATGTTTATATCTTCTATACCTTATGCCACTTCACACAATAATGTTGATTATGGTAAAAGTATTATTTCACATCCATCTTTGTCAACATCCTACATACCTAATGATCCATTCCAGGATCATGAAAAAAACTTTGAGGTAGGTGAAACATCTACAATAATCCCCACTTGAGGAATTCATGAAACTTTCTAGTTGTTAAAGGGCATCAAACCAAATAAAGCAAGAAAAATGGGCAAAAGAGGTTCCCTTAGAGCAATAGTGCATGAATAATTACTTGTTGAACTATAACCTGTATAACTGCACCTCACTCTTAATAATGAACCTCTCATGTACTAGGAGGCTATCAAACATGCAACTTGGAGATATGCAATGAACCAAGAGTATGGATCTCTGATCAAAATGGTACTTTGGAGTTAATCAATCTACCACTTGGAAGAAAGGTAATTCAAAATAAATGCATGTAAAAAAACAAGTATAAATAAGATGTCACCCTTGAAAAACACAAGCCAATTTTAGTGGCTAAAGGCTTCACAAAAAAGCAAGGCATTTACTACATTAACGTATTTGCACCTACCACAAAATGGCCCACAATCAAGACTCTTATAGCCTTATTTATACAACAAGGTTGGAAGATTCATTAATTAGATGTAAAGACTACTTTCTTGAATGGTTAATTGGAAGAATAATTATACATGGCACATCCAAAATATTTTGAGATTGTAGGACAAGAGCACAAGGCATGCTGACTCAGAAATTCTTATATGAATTGAAGCAAGCCCTTCACAATTGGTTCAGCAAGCCTTCAGATCAGATGAAGCAACCTAAATTTGAAGTGTGTGATTACCAAGACATTGATGCAACATTGTTATTAAAGTACAACATATATAAAGTCACATACCTCATAGTATTTGTGGATGACATGCTTCTAACAAGTAATAGTGGACACATCATCAACATAGTGAAAAAGAACCTTGAAAAGAATTTTGATATATCTGATTTAGGATTGATGATATTCTATTTGGGCATATAAGTAACTCAATAAAATGGAAAAATATTCTTGAACCAAGATAAATACATCAACGATCTTCTAGAGAAGTTTCTACTCAAATATGAAAATCTTGTGACAACACCAATGGAATCAAATATGAAATTCATAGCAGATGATGACACACCAGAGGTAGATGCAACACTATATAGAAGGATGGTTGGTATTATCATATATGTTACTAACATAAGACCTGACATCACTTATGCAGTGGGAATTCTGGCAAGGTACATGACCAAGCCAAAGGAGAGTCACTAACAAGCAACAAAAAAAGCATTGAGGTACCTAAAGACAACCTACAATTATGACCTATTATATGAAAACAATGTATATTTTAAAATTATTGCATAATCAAAATCAAAATTTGTAGGAGATAAAGACACTAGGAGATCTACATTTGGGTACTTGATGTTTCTTGGCTTAGCACCAATTTCATGGAGATCAAAGTGATAAAATATTGTAGCAGATTCTTTAGTAAAAGTTGAATATATTGTTGTAATTGAGATAAAAAAAGAAGTGGTATGGTTGAGAAAGCTATTACACACTCTTGATATCACTCAAAAATGTCCTACAAGACTACATGTGGACAATCAATCAACAATCCACATGGAAAATAATTTTGTGTTTCACAATAGAACCAAACACATCAGTACAAAAGTCCATAGGATCTAAGAACTTGTTCAAGATGGCATAATACAAATTCATTATTGTCCAATAGTAGATAATATTTCCAACATATTCACCAAGCCACTCTAGAGGGTGAAGTTTGAATAGTTTAGAGAGCAGATAGGCTTGAGAGCCTCCATATCCTCCTAACAATGGATATGGAACAGGACCAACAAGGCTAATGCTTATTTATAAAACCACCATCATGTGGGAAAAAAGTATTGGTCGGTATCTGCTCTATCTCATTTGTGAAAATCCCTTGTGGGCACAAAAAAATAAGGGTTGTACTATTTTTGGAAAATCAAAACCTGTGAAAACATGAAAAGGCATGGGGGATGACCAAACGGTATATGGAGACCCATCAAATTTGAGTTGCATTTCATGGATAATTGGCTAATTCGCTACACAAATAGCAACCTGAGCCACTCATCTACTAAAATATAATGACCTTCTACCATTAAGGGTGGTATTGAAGACATGTTAATTCTATAAGGTCATGTTTATTATTTAGGTTCCAAATTAATTGTTATGAGGATTTAATAAGACCTCATTAGAATAGGTTA